>CAUYQG010200709.1:0-10010 GCA_963574415.1 Tarsius wallacei | reverse complement strand
TTTTTTTTTTTTATTGTAGAGATGAGGTCTCACCATGCTGCCAAGGTTTCAAACTCCTGGACTCAAACAATCCTCCTGTCTTGTCCTCCCAAAGTGCTGGGATTACAGGTGTGAGCCATTGCACCTTGTCTTTTTTTTTTTTTTTTTTCTTCCAGTTTCTCAGGTTGTTAAAGTTAGGATGTTGATATGAGATTTTTTTTTCTTTTTTAATGTAAGAATTTATAGTTATAGATCCCCCCCGTTATACTGTGTTTACTGTGTTCCATAAATTTTGGCATGTTGTGTTTTGTTTTCATTCATCTTTAAGTATTTTCTAATTTATCTTGTGATTTTTTCCTTTGGCCTATTGGTTGTTTGAGAGTGTGTTGTATAATTCTAACAAATTTGTGAAGTTTCCAGTTTTTCTTTTGTTATTGATTTCTAACTTCATTTTATCATGATTGGAGAAGATATTTTCCTTGATATCTTTTATTTAAAAATTGAAATTTAATTTGTGGCCAAACATATTGTTTATACTGAAGACTGTCCCATGTGTACTTGAGAGGAATATGTATTCTGTTGCTGGGCAAAGTGTTCTGTATTTGTCTGTGAGATCTAGTTGATTTATTGTGTTGTTCAAGTTCTCTATTTCCTTATTTTTTGTTTCTTGTCATATTCATTTTTTTTTTCTGACTTGGTTTCTCACTCTGTTGCCCAGTCTGGAGTGCAATGGTGCAATCATGGTTCACTGCAGCTTCAACCTCCTGGGCTCAGGTTATCTCATCTCAGCCTCCTGAGTAGCTGGGACTACTCAGGCACATGCCACCATGTCTGGCTAATTTTTTGATTTTTATTTTATTTTATTTTTTTGTAGAAATGAGGTCCTCCTATGTGGCCCAGGCTGGTCTTGGACTCCTGGGCTTAAGCAATCCTCCCACCTTGGTCTCCCCAAGACCACTGCAACTGGCCTGTCCTATTCATTATTGAGTGAGGTATTGAACTCTCCAATTATTATTGCAAAACTCTCTTCAGTTTTGTCAATTTTTGCTTCAGGTATTTTGATAGTCTGTTATTTAGTGCATAAAGTTCATAATTGTTATGTTTTCTTGCCATGTTGAAATTTTTATCAACATGTAATGTCTTTCTTTGTCCCTTTTAAGTTTTTAAGGTCTATTTTGTCTGATATTAGTATAGTCACTCCTGTTCTCTTCTGGTTATTATTTGCATGGAATATCTTTTTTTCTATTATTTTCCTTTCAACTTATTTGTGTCTTTGTATCTAAAGTGAGACACATATAGTTCGATCATGCTTTAAAAAAAAGAAATCCATTCTGCCAATCTCTGTCTTGATTGAAGAGTTTGATCCATTTACATTTAGGAGAATTACTGATAAGGAGAGACTTACTTCTGCCATTTTGCTATTTGTTTTCTATATGCCTTATAGTTTTTCCTCCATTTTTTTCGACATTACTGACTTCTTTTGTGTTTAGCTGATTTTTAGTAGTGAAACTTTTCAATTCCCTTCTCATTTATTTTTGTATATTCTATAGCTAGTTTTCTTTATGGTTGCCACAAAGATTACATTAAACATTTTGAAGTTATAACATTCTAATTTGAATGTATATCAACTTAGTGTCAATGATATGTAAAAGTTCAGATCCTATACAGCTCTATCCCAGCCCATTTCAGTTATTTATGTCACAAAATTATATCTTTATTCATTGTGTATCCAAAAACAGACTCAGCATAATAATAACAATTATTTTTTTGAATTGGGGTCTCACTCTGTTGCCCAGGCTGGAGTGTGGTGGCATGATCAAGGCTCACAACAACCTTAAGCTTCTGGGCTCAGGTGACCCATCTGCCTCAGTCCAAGTAGCTGGGACTACTGGTGCCTGCTACCACTCCTGGTTAATTAATTAATTTTCATTTTTTTTATAGAGATAAGGTCACCCTATATTGTCTAGGTTGGTCTTGAACTCCTGGGCTCAAGCAATCCTCCTGCCTTAGCCTTCCAAAGTGTTGGGATAAGAGGGTCATGTTTTTCTTTTTCTTTGTGTGTTTTGTAATTGTGGGGAGGTTGAAAAATGGACATTTGAGTCTTTTTTTTTTTTAAGTTGGAGTCTCACTCTGTCACCCAGGCTGGACTGCAGTGGCACGCTCATGGCCACTGCAGCCTCGACCTGCTGGGCTCAGGTGATCCTTCCACCTCAGCCTTCCAAGTAGCTGGAACTACAGGCACGTGCCACCATGCTCGGCTAATTTTTTATTTTATTTTATTTTATTATAGAGATGAGGTCTCGCCACATTGCCCAGGCTGGTCTCAAACCCGTGGGCTGAGGCAATCATCTTACCTCAGCCTTCTGAAGTGCTGGGATTATAGGCATGAGCCACTGTACCCGGCCAACATTTGAGTCTTATAGTAACCCTGGAGATCAGATACTCTTCCTCATGTTTTATTTGAATTTAATTTTATTTATTGCTGTTGGTATCTCCATCCTGGAGATCAGCTTAAGGTGTAAAGTTCATGTTTTCTTGGATACTTTCTGAGCCTGTGTTTTTCTTTGGTCATTTAGATAGTGTGGTGACTGTCTAAATTCTCCTGAATTTGTGGTTGCTTTTGAATGTCCTGGTCCTTAAACATTCAGCTCCCAAAAGGAGAAAAATGGAAAAAATGAAGGGGGAAATTAGATGGGTGCTTACCCTTTAAATCTCTTGGAAGTCATTTATAACAACGGTGGTGGGAGTTGCAACAATGGCTGCCTGCTTGTGTGTCTGCACCACCAAGATCAGAAGCAATGACCAGTGGTCAGAACTCAGATCCTTGACATTTGAAGGACAGTGTCCTTATTGGCTAGCCTGGCTCCTGCAAGCTGTGTGCAAGTTGCCCCTGGGAAGCATGCATGGTTGTATGCCGTGAGGCTGGGTGTGGACTTGGGTAGCTTAAACTGAGATTGACTGAAACTAGCTATAATTTACCATTCAAGCCTGGAAGCTTTCAGCCCTCAAGAGTCTCCAGGATTCCCAAATAGTTACATCAGACAAATTCTGCCGGTGCAGTTGTTTGTCTGGGCGGGGAGACAGATTCCTGGCACTTCCTACTCTGCCGTCTTCCCTGATGTTGCTCTGAGGTTTTATGTTATAGGAGGAGAGAGCAGACCATGAAGATGCCTGGTGCATGGCCTTGAGGGTGTGCACGTGGACATTTACATGTGTATGCAAACACAGGCCAGCTTGTTAGACTGTGGCTGTGCCACGCTGGGGTTGATAGGAAGGGGTAAATTTATATGTATATGTTTGCGTGTTTGTCAGCATGTGTTCATGTAGGTATGTGTTGCTCTGTGCTTTTAACTCCATGGGGCACTTCTCTATGTGCACCTGTGATTTTACCTATATTTGTGAGCCTGGGATTATTACATCTGTGGGTACACCTAAAGCCATGTTCCTTTCTTTTTTTTTCTTTTTCTTTTTGAGTTGGAGTCTCACTCTGTCGCCCAGGCTGGAGTCCAGTGGCACACTCATGGCCACCCCAGCATCGACCTGCTGGGCTCTGCTGATCCTTCTGCCTCAACCTGTAGCTGGAACTACAGGCGCGTGTTACCATGGCTGGCTAATTTTTTTTGATCTATTGTAGAGATGAGGTCTCGCCAAGTTGCCCGGGCAGGTCTTGAACCTGTGGCAATCCACTCACCTTGGCCTCCCAAAGTGCTGGAATGACAGGCTGAGCCACCAAGCCCAGCCCATGCTCTTTTCTTATTGCGCTGTGCACGTATATCTGTGAAGGCACACCTGAGTGTGTACGTCTGTCTATGTCCTTCGTATGTACCTTGTATGTGACCTCTGGACATGAACCTCTTTGTGTATACTTTGTGCACTTCAGCTCATGCACCTTTGTGTGGGTACTTTTAAGCATACATCTTTGAGTACATACCTCTGTGTCTACCAGTGTGTGTACTTTTTTGGTTTTGTTTTTATAATTTTTTTTGAGTCAGAGTCTCACTTTGTCACCCAGGCTAGAGTGCAGTGACATGCTCACGGCCACCACAGCCTCGACCTGCTGGACTCAGGCAATCCTTCTACCTCAGCCTTCCAAGTAGCTGGGACTACAGGCGTGTACCAACACACCCAGCTAATTTTTTGATTTATTGTAGAGATGAGGTCTTGCCAAGTTGCCCAGGCTGGTCTAAAACCCGTGGGCTTCAGGCAATCCTTTCATCTCGGCCTCCCAAAGTGCTGGGATTGTAGGCATGAGCCACCATGCCTGGCCTATCAATGTGTGTACTTTGAATGTGTAACTGTGTGTGTATCTCTGAGTGTGTACCGCCATGTGTATCTGAGTGTGTGCCTCTGAGTGTGTACTATTGTGTGTTCCTCTGTGTATGGACTTCTGAACATGTGCCTTTTAGTATGTACCTCTGTGCATGCCTTTGAGAACGTGAGCTGGAGTGAGCCCTTCAGGGATGCATATGGTCTCCCAAAGCTCACTGACCCTCTTCCCTCCCAGGACTCGTACCTGCTTGACTACTTCCTTTTTCTGAACCGCTACTTCGAGGTGGGGGCCCCGGTGTATTTTGTCACCACCTCGGGCTACAACTTCTCCAGTGAGGCCGGCATGAATGCCATCTGCTCCAGCGCAGGTTGTGACAACTTCTCCTTCACCCAGAAGATCCAGTATGCCACCGAGTTCCCTGAGCAGTGAGTGCCTGGCCCACCCCAGCCCCTGGCCTGCTTCCTGTCTGTGTCCTAATCCAAGGGTCTCCAACCCCTGGGCTGTGGACCAGTACAGGTCCGTGGACTGTTGGGAACTGGGCCGCATAGCAGGTGGTGAGCGGTGGGCAAGCAGAGCTACACAATCTGTTAGATCAGCAGCAGCGTTCGATTCTTTTTTTTTTTGAGTTGGAGTCTCACTTCTCGCCCAGGCTCGAGTGCAGTGGCACACTCACAGCCACCTCAGCATCGACCTGCTGGGCTCCGGTGATCCTTCCACCTCAGTCTTCCCAATTGCCGGAACTACAGGCACATGCTACCATGCCCGGCTAATTTTTTATTTATTGTAGAGATGAGGTCTCACCAAGTTGCCTGGGCTGGTCTCGAACTCACGGGCTCAGGCAATCCACTCGCCTCGGCCTCCCAAAGTGCTGGGATTACAGGCTGAGCCACCGAGTCGGGCCAGCATTAGTTTCTTACAGGAGCCTGAACCCTATTGTGAACTGCACATGCAAAGGATCTAGAGTTCGCACTCCTTGTGAAAATCTAATGTCTGATAATTCCCTCCCTCCCCACCCCGGGGAAAATTGTCTTCCATGAAATCCATTCCCGATGCCAAAAAGGTTGGGGACCGCTGCCCTAGTCCCTTTCAGTCCCGTTTCTGCCTGTTTTACCCCTGTTCCTGTCCCCAGGATGCCTCCATGCCCCTGTCCAGCTGCCCTTCTGCCATATGCCTGGGGAAGCCCGGCATGGGCATGGGGCCAAGGGGAAGAACAAACACCCTGCCCAGCTGGCCCTGCCTCTCTTCCTCCCTCAGATCTTACCTGGCCATCCCTGCCTCCTCCTGGGTGGATGATTTCATTGACTGGCTCACCCCGTCCTCCTGCTGCCGCCTTTATATCCTTGGCCCCAATCAGGGCAAGTTCTGCCCTTCAACTGTCAGTGAGTGTGGGGTCATGGGGGGCTCACTGCCCACCACAGCTCAGAGAAACTGAGGTGAGAGAGAGGACTGGTGAGGTTCTCTCCCATGCCTCCTGTGGGGGTCTGCTGGGGGCAGGGGTGAACGCTTGGCTTTAGGGACAGGCACTCTGTGAGGAGTGCTTGTGTGGGTGATCAAGCTGGACTGAGGGCATTAACATACTTAGGCCCCCTCATGTGTCTCATTCCCACTTGCAGGGCACATGGTACTCATGGGCAGTGGGGAGGCAGGCATGGCGAGCTGAGGTTGGCACATGGCTCTGCCACCCAGAGCAGCTGCATTTGTAGGTGGAGTGGGAGGCCCCTGTGGAGTCTATTTTCCTGCTCTACCTGCCTGGGTCCCACAGTTAGAGACAACAATGCCAACCCCTCTAGGAGTGACTCTTGAAGCAGGAGTGCCTGGAGACCCTTGAGGGGAGTGGAGGAGAACGCGCGAGGCAGAGCAGGAACTGCTGGCCCTGGCGTGCCACTGCCCGGAGCCCTCTTCTCTCTGCAGACTCTTTGAACTGCTTGAAGAACTGCATGGACTTCACGATGGGCACCGTGCGGCCCTCGGTGGAGCAGTTCCACAAGTATCTCCCCTGGTTCCTGAGTGACCCACCCAACATCAAATGTCCCAAAGGGTAGGCTCAAGGGGGCCTTCTGCTGGGGAGGGCAGATATGTGGGCCCAAGGAGAGGGATGAACACAGAGGACTGGGGGCGGGGGGTTTGAGTGGCCTCTCCAGGGCTGCTGTGGGCTGGGCTTGTCGGCTAAGCCTTTGCCCTGGCCTTCTCCCTGTAGTGGCCTGGCAGCATACAGCACCTCCGTGAACTTGAGTTCAGATGGCCAGATTTTAGGTAAGCGTGGCTTTGCCTGGAGGGGAGGACCCAGGGCAACTGCTCTGGAGGGTCCCTGAGAGCCCCCAGGGAACACCTTCTCCTCATTTCATGTATTCTCTCCCTCCTTCTTGGGGGGCTTCTAGTTGCGCAGGCCCTGTCAGGAGGGACCCTGTGTCTCAACTCCACATTCTCAGAATTCACCCCTCTCCCACTCCTAAGTCCACAGTCAGTGCGAAATTTGTGGAATTCTTCCAGCAGCTGATGACATACTAGGGGGTCCCTACACCCTAAGCTAAGCACCTTTTCTCACCTGCAGAAATCATACTGGCATGTCAACAGTGGGCAGCTGGTTAGATGGATTAGGATGCCAGCATCGCACAATTCCTGCAGCTACTAAAAGTGACAAGGGAGATGCAGTCAGATGACAGGGAAAGGACCGCGACATGCTGTCAGCTCACCATGGCAGATGGCAGAACAAGATGGCCATCTGCGTGAAGGAGCTAGTCATGAGGGAGCTGGTGCTGGGCATAGACCTGGGGGTCAGTGGCAGGTGGGGGAGCTTCTGATGGATTCTCTCACTCTGTACTGAAATAAGTCATGGCTCGAATTACTAGCTACAAACTGACTGAAGCTCGCTGGCCCCACCCTCCCAGCTGACTCTGTGAAGTTCCCATCTTTGTGGAAGTGCAGCCTGCCCCATTCTGGCCCCGATTCCTGGGCACCACAAGCTGTGTGGAGCCAGTGTGGTGGGGCTGGTGTGGACAGATGGGAGTGGGTGTCTCATTCTGGAACAGATGAGTGAGCCCTAGGGGGAGCAGACTGGGGAGTCCATTCCCTGTGGCCTGGGGCAGGTCTGCGCTCACCTCTGACCTTAGACTCCTTGTGTGTGCATGAGGGTAGTCTAGGGCAGCACTTCTCAAAGTGAGGTCACTTGGTCAGAGGCATCAGCATCACCTGGAAAGTGTTAGAAATGCAAGTTTCCAGGCCTCATCTGAGTCCTTCCAGACCTGAATCTCTGGGCTGGAATGGCCACCTGTGAATGAACCAGCCTCCTCAGAGGTCTGGTGGGAGGTTCTCCAGGTACCTTCCCTGCCCTGAGAACACTTCTCTTTTTTTCTCCACATGTGTTATCTCTATTGCTTATTTCTTGGGTACACATGCTCACTGTCCAAAATTAAGAAGTAGGCTTTATTGTACTAACTCGGCAGGGGCCCTAAAGCCACAGCTCTAACAATTCAGCTACCTTCATTTTACTGTCTTCCTTTCTAGTCCTTTCCTCTTGGAATGTGCAAATTTGAAAACCAATTAAGTTAATTTTTAAAACCCAATGCATATCTTGAAACCATTCAGAGAAGGATTTGGGCTCATCAGGAGATCTCTTTAGGCTCGGTCCATCAAAGATCAGGCCGGGACTCGGGGCTCCCCCTATAACCATGGGACCAGCTATGGAGTGTGTGGGGCTGGTGCAAAACAAACACACAGACCCCTTGCACACAATTTACTAAGAACTTCAAATGGTGGTGGCAGAGCCCCGGACCCAGCTTGATCTCGTGCTTGTGCCCCATTCCTGAGGTGCTCTAAGGGTGTCCTGGAGTGGGCTCTGTCTGACTTTTGCACTTCCCTCTCCCATGTGGCTGCCCAGCCTCCCGGTTCATGGCCTACCACAAGCCCCTGAAGAACTCACAGGATTACACAGAAGCCCTGCGGGCAGCTCGAAAGTTGGCAGACAACATCACTGCCGGCCTGCGGAAGGTGCCCGGGACAGACCCAGCATTTGAGGTCTTCCCCTACACGTGAGGACCAGAGTGGCCAGGCTGGAGGGAGGTGGGGAGAGACCCTTGGGGACAGAAGGTTAGGGCTGTGGGCTTAGGAGGGGTTGTGTTAGATGAAGACCAGCTTCAGGCCAAGAGGCTCTGGCGGCCACCTGGGGCCGGCCCATTTCTCACGCTGGTTTGTACCCTGGCATATGCCTAAGCCTCAGCATTCTCTTTCTGAAGTGGTGGCGTCCTGCCCTCCTCGAGGGCCCATGAGGCCTGTGCTTGCGACCACCTTCTGCACTTGCAGGATCACCAACGTGTTTTATGAGCAGTATCTGACCGTCCTCCCTGAAGGGATCTTCATGCTCAGCCTCTGCCTCATACCCACCTTCGCCGTCTGCTGCCTCCTGCTGGGCATGGACCTGCGCTCTGGCCTCCTCAACCTGTTCTCCATCATCATGATCCTCGTGGACACCATTGGCTTCATGGCCCTTTGGGACATCAGTTACAATGCCGTGTCCCTCATCAATCTGGTCACGGTAACCCACCAGACACAGGCAGCAGGTGGCCCTGGGAGGGACGGCTGGGGATCCAGCCTCACAAAAGACTCCCGGCTCTGTCTAGAATCCAGACACCTGCCCCACTGGTCCCGGCGGAGACCTTATCTCCCCGCCTCCATCCCTCCCTCTGCCTTTCTGGGCTGAAGCCCCCTCTCTGCCCACAGGCAGTGGGCATATCTGTGGAGTTTGTGTCCCACATCACCCGCTCCTTTGCCATCAGCACCAAGCCCACCCGGCTGGAGAGGGCCAGAGAGGCCACCATCTCTATGGGCAGTGCGGTGAGTGGGGTGGGGCGGGCCACCCTGTGTCCTGTTTAATGCCCTGTGCCCTGCCTGACGCCTGGCTGTGACCCCGCCCAGGTGTTCGCAGGGGTAGCCATGACCAACCTACCTGGCATCCTTGTCCTGGGCCTCGCTAAGGCCCAGCTCATCCAGATCTTCTTCTTCCGCCTCAACCTCCTGATCACCCTTCTGGGCCTGCTGCACGGCCTGGTCTTCCTGCCGGTCATCCTCAGCTACCTGGGTGAGTGTTCAGACCCACTCCTGCCAGGCTGTCATGAGTATGGTGATGAATGCAACAGACCTGCGGACCACGAATACACAGGGAGTGCACAGGGAGTACTCGTGGGGAGCACACACAAGCCACGGGCAAACATCAAAAGCACTCACATGGCCAAGACCGTGACCTCATGCGCTTTGCATTTTGGAAACTGCTGTTTTTCACTTAACATGTTGCACACACCTTTTTTTTTGTTGTTGTTGGCAGATGTGTGTCTCAAACACTGATTCTGTGGCTCAATGGATCTCTATGGATCTCTACTGCACCGCTGTGGGACTTTTAAGCATGACCTTCGGCAAGAAATATATTTTGCATTGAGAGGTGACATGTGTGGGCACACAGACACAGATATACACAGCTGAAACAAACGAGGCTCAAAATAACACTTGCTCTTACTATCTGTGAAGTTTTCTGATATTTTCAGTTCTATTTTATCCTTAATTTTTTTTTTTTTGAGTTGGAGTCTCACTCCATCGCCCAGACTGGAGTGCAGGCCGACGCAGCCTCGACCTCCTGGGCTCCGGCGATCCTTCCACCTCAGCCTTCCAAGGAGCTGGAACTACAGGCGTGCGCTACCATGCCCGGCTAATTTTTTGATTTATTGTAGAGCAAGTGTTATTTTGAGCCTCGTTTGTTTCAGCTGTGTATATC
>CAUYQG010200706.1:0-13915 GCA_963574415.1 Tarsius wallacei | reverse complement strand
ACCCCATATTAAATGACAAACAGACAAACAAAACACAATGACAAATAAGACATGTCCAGACCAAGTTATGGATCCCTGGCACAGCCTCAGGGCAGAAAACCAGAGGACTCTATTCAGCCAACGTCTTGGCCAAATGAATAGCGTCCAAAGGGTGGCCTCTTCAGGACGTGATGCCCTTAAACAGAACTGTGGCCACAAGTAAAACAGAACAGATTTTTGCCGGTAAACAGAACAAATTCTTACCTCACGGGAGGATGCAGATGGACTCAAGTTTCTTTGAGATGAGAGGAGTCAGCAGTCATTCCAACCCCCTCCGAGCCAGGTGAGAGGTCATGGGGCCCTGAATAACTCAGGGGGTGCCTCCCCAATAACTCCCCATTGGACTGGGAAGAGCTGGAGCAAGGCTTGTCTCTCAAAGTTGGCAACGTTCTCGCTGGAGCCTCCAAATGTTATGATCGAGTAAATAAGAAGAAGTCATGCCAGCAAGCTGAGTTTAATTAATTAGAGTTTTATTAACGCATGGGTCAAGAGCAGGCAAACGCCAGGAAAAATAACTCTTGACAAATTGGTGCAGTTTGTGACAAGCTTTCATAGGTAAAATTTACAGTATTGGCTATATAGCAACTTAGTGACCATAGCAACTATTAACTAACAACTTGGCAACCAAAATGGGAACTTTTGATTGTTAGGGAGCTTTGATTACTTTTATGTACCTTGGTTAGGACACTAACAGAATATAAGAACAAAATATGAAAATGTCAAAGCGTAACAGTTGATTTCAGTTAACAAAGCATACAGGCCGGGCTCAGTGGCTCAGCCTGTAATCCCACGCTTCGGGAGGCCAAGGTGTGTGCCTATAGTTCCAGCTACTTGGAAGGCTGAGGCGGAAGGATCGCTGGAACCCAGCAGGTTGAGGCTGCGGTGGTCGGAAGTGGCCACTGCATTCCAGTCTGGGTGACAGAGTGAGACTCCAACTCAAAAAAAAAAAACAAAAACAAAGCATACAGTTACATGGAACTTATGGCTGAGGCGTTTCGTAACAGTCAGCAGGAAATGGTCAGCATGACCTGCCCAAAGGAGACAAAGCTGGGGATCTGTGGTCATGAGAACGTTACTGTAATCACACGTAGGCATTGATTCTTAGGTCAGGTAGGTAACTAAGATGGAAGTTTTAACCAAAATGGAATAAGCTGGTTAATATTATAATTTTACTAGCAATTTGATTTTATTAACTGATTTAGCTTATTTCAGTAAGCTATATCAATAGTCTTTGGGGGAAAAAATCATTCTATTTATAGCATTCTTTTTTTAGTAGTAGCATTTCCATATAATGTTCCACTTTGTGTTTCATGTTTTGAAATTTACCACCTCAAATAAATTATTAAATACTGCTCATCATATTCATTTCTGTTACATTTGGACTAGAGACAAGTTCTATTTAGAAATAATTCCAAGAACAATTTTTATATTTTATTTTTAGATTAAAAACCAGCCAGATTTGCTTCAGCCTCAAAGAACGTGCTTATGTAAAATTAAATGAGTGTGGTGAACTACCCTTTTTTTCCTAAACAAGAAATGGGTTAAGATAGCCAACATAAGGCACCTAGAGTGTGATTCTCCTATAGAATAAACCAAGGTAGAGAGAATTTCCTCTGTACTCAGAGAGGAACAGGACCAGCAGCATGCCCCACAACTCATCAAAAAAGTGATAACCACACAGTGCAAAGAAGAGAAAAATCAATCAGCCCGTAATGGAACTAACCAGATTCTCCTTCAGATCATGACAAAGACCACAGGCAGGCTCCGGTCGCAAAGGGGAAGATGAGTGAGGGAAATTCAAGAATTCCATGCTCCTGTCACTGACTTGGAGGGCCCCTTCAGTCTTACAGGACTCCAGTCCATCACAGGACCCTGCCTTACACACAGCTGTGTCCTGCTGAAGCCCACACGGAGAAGTGCAGGAAAAAATAAAAAAGCCCTAAGCAGTTCCAGCTCCCAGATCCCAAAAACTCAACCCTTGCTGGTGACTTCTTTCTAGCCAGTCTGGGAGGGGGCAATCTTCAAAGCAAACTCTAGACAGCAGGCAGTTCCTGACTAAAGTGGCCTACTGTGAGAACACCTGAGGCCCTGAGGCCAGGAGCACTTCTGACATTCCAGAAAGCAGACTACCTGAGGCTAAGGCAGGTAGTCCAGTAAGATTTATGCCCATAGCAACCCTTACTCTCTGTGTAAACTATTTTGTGCCTGACCTGCACAACAGCATTAACCCAGTGGCAGGAGACTCCCTCCTAATTCCCAACAGGGTAGTCAAGCGTGCACACAAGGCCAGGCATGGTGGCTCCAGCCTGTAATCCCAGCACTTTGGGAGGCCAAGGTGAGCGGATTGCCTGAGCCCATGGGTTCGAGACCAGTCTGGGCAACTTGGTGAGACCTCATCTCTACAATAAATCAAGAAATGGTAGTGTGCACCTGTAGTTCCAGTTACTTGAAAGACTGAGGCAAAAGGATCGCCTGAGTCCAGTGGGTCAATGCTAGGGTGGGCGTGAGCATGCCACTGCACTCCAGCTTGGGCAATGGAGTGAGACTCCAAGTCAAACTCAAAAAAAAAAAAAAGTGCACACAAGTGAGGTGCTAGAGCTCCTGTTCCCTCACTCCCTTCAGAGGCTTAAGACAGACAGAGAATTTGGATAATCCCCAGAGCCCCAAACTCCTTCTAGGTTGACTGGACACTTCCTTGAGCAACACTCACCAAGGAGAAACCCCACAGCACCTTCACAGCTAGCTTTCTCCCACAGGTGCCACCTCCTGGCCAGAGGTCAACAGCACAGCCCATTACATCTGATATAATACCTCACCTTTGGGGAAGGTCTGATCCCAGTCCCCAACTAACACCACTGTCCAAGCCACACTGTCACTCAAGATGCTGTTAGCCAGGGCAAGTATCCAGCACAGAACTGCCGCAACTGGCAATTGAGAGACTCACCACCCCAAGGCTATAGATAACCAAGGGAACCTTACAGTGCCTACATCACCCTTCTGCCAACTTTAAATAAGAATAGTCTACACAAATTAGAAGGAACCAGGAAAATAATTTCGACCCTATGAAAAACAGAGTTCTCCAACACACCTAAAAAACCACACTAACTCCTCAGTAAAAGACCCTAACCAAATGAAATATTTGAAATTCCAGACATAGAATTCAAAAAGTTGCTTATGAAATTGCTCAGTGAGCTTCAGGAGTAAGTTGAAAACTAACATAAAGAAATTTTAAAAACCATTCAGGACATAACTGAAAAATCCTTTAAAGAGACACCTTAACAAAAAAACTGAAATCCTGGAAGTGAAAAAAAATTATTTAGGAAAATATAAAATGCAGTGGAAAGTTTTAACAGTAGATTAGAACAAGCAGAAGAAAACATCTCAGAACTTGAAGACAAGGCTTTTGAATTAATCCAGTTGAATAACAATAAAGAATGAGAACAAAGAAAGTGGAACAAAGCCACCAAGAAATGTGGGATTACATAAGACATCCAAACCTAAGAATCATAGGTGTTCCTGAGGAAGAAAAGAAACAGGTTTAGAAAAGCTATTTGATGGAATAATGAAGAAAACCTTCTCTGGCTTTGTCAGAGATTTAAATATTGAGATACCAATGTCATTTTTCACAGAATTAGAAAAAAATCCTAAAATTCATACAGAATCAAGAAGCCCAAAGAACTCCCAGAGGATTCATTGCAAGAAGGTCATCTCTAAGGCATATAATCATTCAGTTATGAAAAGTTAATGTGAAAGAAATAATTTTAAGAGAAGTGAGACAAAAGCACCAAATAATTTACAAAGATAAACCTACCAGACTAACAGCAGACTTCTCAAAGAAATTCTGTAAGCCAGAAGGGATTGGGGCCTCAACTTCAATCTCCTCAAACAGAATATCAGTCAACCAACAATCTTGTGTCCCGCAAAACTAAGTTTCATGAATGAAGGAGAAAGAGTCTTTCTCAGAAGAGCAAGCATTGAGGAAATTTGGCACCACTAGACCAACTCTACAGTAAATACTCAAAGGAGTTTTAAATACTGGGAAAAAAAGTCAAAGTATACCAGTAGAAAAATGCTGAAAATAATAAACAGGCCTTATGGAATACCAACACAATAGTGAAAAAAGTAAATAAAGCAACCAGATAACAACCAATATGATGAATAGAATGGTACCTTGCATATTATTAACTCTGAATGTAAATGGTCTCAATGCTTCACTAAAAAGATACAGACTGGCGGAATAGATTTTCCAAAAAACACAACCCAAATATCTGCTGCCTTCAAGAGACCCACTTAACACACAAAGACTCCTATAGACAGAATTTTAGGGGTGGAAAAAATAACCTTAAGCAGCTCCAGTCCTCATATCCCAGAAACTCAACCCTTGCTGATGCTTCTTTTTAGCCAGCATAGGAGGGGCGAAAAAAATATTCCACGCAAATGGAAACCAAAAAACCAGTAGGAGTAGTCATTCTCATATCAGATAAAACAGACTATAGATTAAAAACAGTAAAAAACAGTCAAACATGGCTATTATATAATGACAAAGAATGAATGCAAAAAAGACATAACAATTTTAAATATATATGCACCTAACACCAGAGTCCCCAGCTTTATAAAACAAATTACATAAAAGGGGGGAGGGGATAGACAGCAATACAATAATAGTGGAAGACTTCACCACTCCACTGACAGCAATAGACAAATCATCATCAAGGCAGAAAGTCAACAAAAAACAGAGTTAAACTGGACCCTAGAGCAAATGAAAAAAAAAAAAACCAGACATATAAAGAACATTTTTAAAAAATCATATGATTTCAATAGACACAGAAAAAGCATTTGATAAAATTCAGCATTTTCTTGATTTTCTTGATAAAACCCCCAGCAAAATAGACATAGAGGGAACATTCCTAAAAATAATAAAAGCCATATTTGACAAGCTCACAGCTAATATTGAATGCATTCCCCCTCAGCAATGGAACAAAGCAAGGATGATCACTTTTTTTGTTTGTTTTTTTTGTTTGTTTGTTTTTAAGTTGGCGTCTCACTCCATCGCCCAGACTGGAGTGCAGTGGCCGCTCCCGGCCACCGCAGCTTCGACCTGCTGGGCTCCGGTGATCCTTCCGCCTCAGCCTTCCGAGTAGCCGGAATTACAGGCACGCGCTACCACGCCCGGCTAATTTTTTGATTTATTGTAGAGATGAGGTCTCGCCTGCCCAGGCGGGTCTCGAACCCGCGGTCTCAGGCAATCCACTCACCTCAGCCTCCCAAAGGTGCGGGATGACAGTCTGAACCACCGAGCCTGGCTAGGATGACCACTTTTACTACTCCTATTTAACATAGCATTGGACATCTTAGAGCAATCAGGCAAGAGAAAGAAATAAAGGTTATTCAAATTAGAATATAAAAAATCAAAGTATCTCTGTATGCCGACAATATAATCTTTTACCTAGAGAATTTTAAAAACTCCTCCAGAAGACTTCTGGACTTGATAAATGAATTTGGTAAAGTTTCAGGATATAAAATCAGTATACACAAATCTGTAGCACTGCTGTACACCAATAGTGACCAAGCTGAGAATTAAATCAAGAACTCAATAATGTTTACAACAGCAGCCAAAAAGCTAAAATATCTAAGAGTATATTTAACCAAAAAGGTGCAAGATCTTTATAAGGAGAGCGAAAACCCTGATGAAAGAAACTGTAGAGGACACAAACAAATGGAGAAGCATCCCATGATCATGAATTGAAAGAATCCATATTGCTAAAATGATGATATTATCTAAAGTGATCTACAGACTCTCTGCAATCCCTATCAAACTACCAATGTCATTTTTCACAGAATTAGAAAAAAATCTTAAAATTCATATAGAATCAAAAAGAGCCAGAATAGTCAAAACAATCCTAATCAGAAAGAACCAAGCTAGAGGTATCACATTACCTGACTTTAAATTATGTTACAAGGCTGTTGTAACCAAAGCAGCACAGTACTGGAATAAGAGTAAGAAACATGGATCAATGGAATAGAGAATCCAGAAATAAACCCAAATCCCTGCAACCAATTGATCTTTGACAAAGCAGATAAATACAGGCACTGGGGGAAAAGACACCCTATTCTGCAAGTGGTGGAAAAATTAGATAGCTACATGCAGAAAAAAATGAAACTTGATCCCTATCTCTCCCCATATACAAAAATTAACTCACAACAGTTTAAAACCTTAAATGTCAGAATTGAAGCCATAAAAATCCTTGAATAAAACCTAAGAAAAACTCTTCTTGACATCAACCTATGCAAAGAATTTGTGCCTAAAACCCCAAATGCGAATGCAACTAAAATAAAAATAAATAAGTGGGACTTATTTAAACCAAAAAGCCTTTGCACAGCAAAATTATCAACAAAGCAAATGGGCAACCTACAGAATGGGAGAAGATATTTGCAAACTATACATCTGACAAAGGACTAATATCCAGAAGTTATAAAGAACTCAAACAAATCAGCATGAGAAAAGCAAACAACCCCATTAAAAAGTGTATAAATGACATGAACAGACGTCTCTCAAAAGAAGATATACAAATGGCCAAGAAACATATGAAAAAATGTTCAACATCACTAATCATCAGGGAAATTCAAATTAAAACCACAATGAGATGCCACCTTACACCAGTCAGAATGGCCAGTTATAAAACATCAAAAAACAACAAATGCTGACTCAGATGTGGAGAAAAGGGAATGATTACAGACTGTTGGTGAGAATGTAAATTAGTACAGCCTCTGTGGAAATTGGTATGGAGATTCATCAAATAACTAAAAGTAGATCTACCATTGGATTCAGCAATCCCACTACTAGGTATCTACCCAAAGGATCAGAGGTTGTTATATAAAAAAGACACCTGCACCCAAATGTTCTTTGTAGCACAATTCACAGTTGCAAAGATGTGGAAACCTAAATGCACATCATCCAATAGTGAATAATGAAAATGTGGTATATACACACTATGGAATACTATTCAGCCATAAAAAAGAATGAAATAATGTCTTTTGCAGCATCTTGAGTGTAATTGGAGAACATCATCCTAAGTGAACTAACTCAGGAACAGAAAACCAAACAACACATGTTCTCACTTACAAGTGGGAGCTAAACTAAGGATCTGCAGAGGTATAGAGAATGATATAATGGACACTGGAGATTCAGAAAGGGGAGAGTGGGAAGGGGTAGAGGAATTAAAAATCACCTCTCAGGTACAATGTGCACAGGTGGGGGTGGTGGGTACACTTAAAGCCCAGATTTCTTTGCCACTATGCAATGCAACCATGTAATTAAAAACTATTTGTACTTGCTAGAGCTATTGAATTAAAGAAAAAAAATGGTGCTTCCAGGTTTCCCCTTTTATAAGAGGAGGATGTTTTTGTTTTGTTCTTTTCTTATTATTTCCCTAAAATTATCCCATTTCTACTCTGTCTTTAAATGTTAAATATGGGGAGAGGGTTATGCTCTGGTTATTAATACATAGGTCCTTGATCATAAAAGAGTCACATTCGAACCTAGAGTCCTTGAATGTTGAGCTGTATGCAGTCATGGGGTAGAATGTGAGTTGTCTCTTTTTGGGGAGCAAGAGAGTGTATTCCAATGTGTGAATAAGAACACTGATGAGCATTCACAGGTGCAGATTGTGGTGAAAACTGTTAATTGTCCCTAGTATTCATTGTTTCCTTTTTCACTTTAGCAGTAAAACCACTGGAATCTAGGTGGGAATGGGGGCCACTTATGACTTTTGTGAGCCCTTTTGTGAGACTGTCACTTTTGCCTTCATGAGCCCTCACCCCCATAAAAATATTTTAAAATGTATTTTACCGGCAGGGCTTGGTGGCTCAGCCTGTAATCCCAGCACTTTGGGAGGCCGGGGCGAGTGGATTGCATCCGCCTGAGGGTTCAAGATCAGCCCAGGCAACTTAGCGAGACCTCATCTTTACAATAAATCAAAAAGTAGCTGGGTGTGGTAGTGCACGCCTGTAGTTCTGGCTACTTGGAAGGCTGAGGTGGAAGGATCGCTGGATTCCAGCAGGTTGATGCTGGGGTGACCGAGAGTGTGCCACTGTACTCTAGCCTGGGCGATGGAGTGAGACTCCAACTCAAAAAAAAAAACTATGTTTTATAACTGCTCTGATATAAAAGCAAATACATTAGCATTAGACACTAATATATTTTACCTAAGAGTTTATTTTTTCTCTTACAATTTGAAAATAACTTAGAACGTTTTCATGGGTTTCTAATATTGTAGGTTTTAGATATAGTATCTTCTGTGCAACTGATAGAAATATGATTATCTAGTTATCAGTATATTTTAATTAACATAGATTCAATACCCTATAGGGTATTATTGGTTTTGTTTTGTGAGTTCAGTTGTTATTAGATTTATCTTAGTATATTTTCCTCTTCATTTATCTTCTTTTGTTTCTGTAACTCTATGCTTTATCTGTGATTATTTGCTTCTACCTGAATAATTCCCACTTAGTAATTCTTTTACTGGAGATCTCTTACAGATGAATTTTCTCAGTTTGCCTTAAAATATTTTTATTTTACCTTAGTTCTTGAAGGAAATTTTTGGTTAGATATAGACTTCTAGTTTAACAGTGGTTCTCTTATTTACATTTTAGAGATATCAATTGGTTGTTTCTGGCTTTCATTGTTTCTTTGAGAAGGCAGCTATCAGTCTTACTATTGCCCTTTTGGAAGTGGTGTGCTATTTCTGTGTGGCCGTTTTAAAAATTTCTCTCTCTCTCTCTCTCTCTCTCTGTCTCTGTCTCTGTCTCTGTCTCTTTCTCTTTCTCTTTCTCTCTCCCTCCATTTGTTTTTTAGCAGTTTTACTATGATGGGTTTAGATGTGGTTAGCTTTGTATTTATCTTATTTATTCCTCATTAATGACATTTTAATGACTGTTCTCTTCACAGATTAAGAAGCCTTTAGCATGCTGTGGCTGTGGGAAAGGATTTCACCTATGTTTACTGAAAGATGTGCTTTCATTCTATAGTTAGAGATGCAAACAGAATACCCAGTGTCAATAATCCTAAGTGCCATGACAATTTTTCTGAAATTATATACCCACAATGGAGTGACTCACTGTTTTTATAGTGGCAAGGTGAGAGCTTCTTTTTTTTTAAATTTTCTTTTTATTGGAAAATATAGTTTATGTATAAAGTAAATTAGAGAGAGAGAGAGAGAGAAAGAAGAGATTCACCTCCCCAAGGTGGGGAAGGGTACCAAAGCCAGGAAACATGGCGACAACCATAGCTCAAAGAGTACATGGCCACACCAGAGTCTAATAAGTCAATAGCCTGCAATGGTCTGGCAATGGCCAGTAAGAGCTCCTTACACCCTACCCCTCAGACCATCCAGTCACCTAACAGTATTTGATATGGAGAATGAAACAACCTTGAGGTTACTCTAATGCAAGACACTTTTCTGGAACACAACTTAGCTTTGCTTATTCTGACTGGGCATGGTGGCTCATGACTGTAATCCCATCATTTTGGAAAGCAGATGCAAGAGGACTGCTTGAACCCATAGGCTCAAGATCAGCCTGAGCAACTTGGCAAGAACTTGTCTCTACAATAAATTTTAAACAATTGGTTAGGAGTGGTGGTGCATGCTTGTGGTTCTAGCTACTTAGAAGGCTAAGGTGGAAGAATCGCCTGAGCCCAGCAGGTCGAGATTATGGTGGCCATGAGCGTGCCACTGCACTCCAGCCTGAGAGGCAGAGTGAGACTCCAACTCAAACAATAAATAAAATAAAATAATAAATAAATGAAATAAAATTGCTTATTCTTCAGTTGCAGCAACCCATGGTGAAAAAGCATTTTGGAAGTTTAAATGTCCACTGCAGTGGACTTTCAATTTTACTGACTTCATACTTTGCTATAATGTGAATGAATAAAATGCAAACAAATATTCAGATATCTGAACTATGGGTCAGTTCCACATAGAGGGAATTCAGGAGTATGTAATTACTCATCAGTCAAAAATAATTAAAAGCAATTAAAGTTTTCTTACATTTTTCCTTTAAGAATTCCAAAATAATGGAATTGCCTTCTTAATGCATCATAGAGAATCATAGGAATCTTTTCCACTCCTGATACCTTCCAAAGAAATGGAAGCCACTACATTTTCAGATCCTATCTGTGCCACACAGTCTCATTCCCAAACAATATTCTCACAAAACCACATCTGTGTGACTCCTCTTCTTCCTTCCAGAACTTTCCTCATGCCACATCTGTTCTGCTCAAAGAGATGTAATCCCTTGACCCACTCTTCAGAACTAGCAAAGACTGAATTTCCCTGAGAGGATAATTTAGAGATCCATCTTCTAAGGGAGTCTCTTTAACAGCAAGAGTAGTATATAATTAGGAAAATTATTGGTTGAATACGTTGTCTTCATCCACTAATAAAAAACAGTTTCCTGCAAACTGATATGATTGAGATATAACATACATAGTTCATACAGATGAAGGATGAACTAGATTAAGAGAATAAGACTTTTTTCCAAATTATATATTTGCATATTCACTCAGATTCTAGAAAATTTTCCTCCACACTGGACTGAACCATAGTCTTTTGTTTTCTCAGTCACGCTATGTGAATATTATCTCACTCATATTGGACATAAAAAGAACATAGTGTATATAAGTTTAGGAATATATCTACGCATGTATATATCTTCTTAGTTTCTCTGTTTTTTAAAAAAGAAAATATGGTTCATTTGGTATTGTGCATTATACATCAAATAATATATTTATGTCTTTATACAATATTAAGTAACAGAACACCTGCAAGCATTTTTTAATGTGGGTCTTGGAACAGAATAAATCAAATGAATGCATAATCTGGTTACTCTGGCATAAACTTTGTATAGATCTAGCAGACAAAATTCTTTATAGAATTGTATCGAAGTGAGTTATTCTTGGCTGATTTTGCCACTTTACCCCAGGGCCACTACTTTACAAAACTTCAAAGAACTTTATTCACATTGGATTTATGTTTTCCAGGGAGTGCTAGTCCCCCAAAATACAATGTGAACCATGCTCCTTGAGTTGTACAAATGACAGGGTTACTCCTGTTAGTCACACTTATACATCTTTAAAGAAAGTGTAACACAGTGAAAAGAGCAAAAGTTTTGTGCGTAGCAGACCTGGATTCCAAATTAGTGGTGAGATCTTGAGCTGAAAGCTAAGTATATGAATCTTAGTCTTCTTAATTGTAAAATAAATATGACTAACACTTGGGTTGTCATGATAATTAAATATATATAAGCATAGTTATTATAGCAGTGGTGATGGGGTAGCTAATCCTTATACAGTTTTTGCCAGGATATGCCAGGAACTATTCTGTACTTGACCTATATTAACTTATGTAATACTTTTTAATAACTTTAAGAGGTAAGTATTCTCTTATTTCCTCTATTTTATACATGAGAAAATCAGAACGGATAAGGTAAGTAATGTGCCTGACGTAAATGGTCATATTAACATTGAAATTTAGTAAGCTAACTCTAAATTTGTGCTTCTTATTGGGCTACACTTCTTCTCGTACATATGGCAAGTGCATACATCTAATATATCATTGGATACATACGTATTAATGATTATGTCTGAATTATATAGATATTTGTTCAGAAATTTTGACCTGCTGGCTATGGACAATAAAAGAGTTGAAATATCTAGATTACAAGGGATGCAAACAATTCAACATCAACAAAAACAAAACAAATAATCCCATTAAAAAGTGAGAAAGGGATATAAATAGACCCTTCTTAAAAGAAGATATACAAATGACCTACAAACATAGGAAAAAATGTTCAAAATCACTAATTATCAGAGAAATGTAAATGAAAATCACAATGAGATATCATCTTATAGCTGTCAGAATGCTATTATTAAAAAGGAAAAAAAAAGCAGATAGTGGCAAGGATGCAGAGAAAAAAGAACACTATACATTGCTGGTGGGAATATATATTAGTGCAACTATTTTGGAAAACAGTATGGGGATTTCTAAAAGAACTAAAAATAGAAAAACCATTTAATCTAGCAATCCCACTACTGGATATCTACCTGAAGGAAAAGAAATAATTATATCCAAAAGATAGCTGCACTCATATCTTTATTGCAGTACTACCTATAATAACAAAAATGCTAAATCAACCTAAGTGTCCATCAATGAATGACTGGATTAAAAAAAATTATATATATAAATCCCAAGGGTGCCAAAAAATATATACACACTTTAAGAGATGTTATCTATGTATTACTTTTAGTTTGTCATAATCAAAAGTGTTGGGACACTGATGGGAACTACTTTGAGCACCTCTTGTAATTGCAGAAGTCAAATGTGACTTGAATTCATCTTTTGTTATTGGCATATATTGAGTATTACAATTTTAATACAGTTTTTTTCCTTTCCTTTTTTCCTGTATATATATTTTTGGCACTCTATACACAACTCAGGTAGATAGATAGATAGATAGATAGATAGATAGATATAGATAGATGATAGAGATAGACACACATCATGAAATACTTTTCATCCATAAAAATGATTGAAATTATGTATTTTGCAGCAACATGGATAGAACTGGAGGCCATTTTCTTTAGTGAAACAACACAGAAAGTCAAATACTGCATTTTCTCAGTTATATGTGGGAGCTAAATAATGTGTACACATGAACATAGAGGGTGAAATAATAGACGTTGGAGATACGGAAGGGTGGGAGGATGGGAGATGGGTGAGGGATAAGAAATTAATTAGTACAGTGTACATCATTCAGATGCTAGTATCACTAAAAGCCCAGACTTCACCACTACACAATATATCTATGTAACAAAACTGCATTTGTACTCCTTAAATTTATACCAGAAAGAAAGAAGGAAAATGAAATGAAACGGAAAGGAAAGGAAAAGAAATGAAAAAGAAGTCCTGCCTTTGAGAGCTTGGGTTCAATAAGAAAAAGGTTTTTAAAAACCTTACCTGGTTACAACAAACTATGTAAAAAATAAATCAGTAAAGCAATCTTATTTACAATAGCTACAAGAAAGATAAAATACTTGGAAAAAAATTTAACCAAGTAGGTGAAAACACTGAAAACTATGAAACATTGATGAAAGGAATTGAAGAAGACATAAATAAATGGAAAGATAGCCTGTGTTCATGGATAGGAAGAATTAATATTGTTAAAATGGCCATACTACCCATAGCAATCTGAAGACTCAATGCAATCCTTGTCAAAATTCTAACAACTTGGCAACCCCCTCGGGTCCCCTCCTACTGTGGGAACTTTTCTGTCCTCTCCATAAATCCTGATTTCTCAAAAAGAAAAAAAATTCTAACAACTTTTTGCACAGAAATAGAAAAAACTATCTTAAAATTTATATGGAACCACAGAAGACTCTGCATAGCCAAAGCAGTCTTGAGTAAAAAGTACAAAACTAAAGACATTACACTTCCTGACTTCAAAATGTACTTTAAATTTATTTAATTACATTTATGGTTTTACGAATGTTGAACCAGCCTTGTGTCCCGGGGATGAAGCCTACTTGGTCATGATGGATGATTTTTGAGATGTGTTGCTAACAAGCTTCTGCAAAGCCAAAGAAACCATCAAGAGAGCAGGGAGACAGCCTACAGATTGGGAAAAAGTATTTTCCAACTCCAGGTCTGACAAAGGCTTAACATCTTGGATCTACAAGGAACTCAAACGGGCGGAAAAGAAAAAAACAAACAACCCCATTATAAAATGGGCAAAAGATATGAACAGACACTTCTCAAAGGAAGACATCCAAGCAGCCAACAGACACATGAAGAAATGTTCAACCTCACTAATCATCAGGGAG
>CAUYQG010200705.1:0-21636 GCA_963574415.1 Tarsius wallacei | reverse complement strand
CATCGTATTACCTTTGATGTCCTGAAAGTCCTCAAAATGTCTTCTTTTCAATATTGCCTTTATCTTTGGGTAAATGAAAAAGTCATGGGGGCCAAATCTGGTGAGTAGGAAGGGTGTTCAAATACAGTTATTTGTTTACTGGCTAAAAACAACCTCACAGACACTGCTGTGTAAACTGGTGCATTGCTGTGATGCAAGTGCCATGAGTTGGAGAAAAGTTCAGGTCATTTTGTTTAACTTTCTCAGCACTTAAAAACACTAAACATGGTTAGCTGTTTGTCCAGTAGGTAACAAATTTATAATGGACAATCCCTCTGACATAAAAAAAGATTAGAAAAATCGTTTGGACTCTTGATTTGGATTGACAAAACATGGTCGTGGAGAACTGGCTGACTTCCATTGTGCACTTTAATGCTTTGTTTCAGGATTGTATTCGCTCACCCATGTTTTATCATCAGTGACATGGCCCAGAATGTAATCTTGCCTCTACAAAAGTTCTTGGCAAACTTCCACTCTCCTTTGCTTTTTTTCACTGGTGAGCTCATTTGGGACTATTTTTGCACATACCTTTCTCATACCAACATTTTCAATTAAAATTTTCCTGTTTATTTATCTATGTTTATTTGGTCTGCTTTGCTTCTCACAGTCAGGTGACAATTTTGACACACACTTCAATGAATTTTTACAATGTTTTAAGCAGTTCAACTCATTATTGACCCATAAACTTGGATTTGCATAGCTCTTATTTCAGTTCCACTCTCACCAAGTTTAACAAGAAATATATTTTATTCATTGCTCTAATTCAGACTCTGACATTCTCATGATGGCACACAAAAAAGTTCAGGTCATTCTCATGATGGCACACAAAAACATGCAGCAACAATAATGAATGCCACTCAGCAAGACACTGCCACATGTTGACATAAACACAGCTGTGAGACACTGATATACCAAGATTATGAAACCTCTCTGAATTGTTTGTGTAATGCTGCCAATATAAGCACGCGATGACAAGTTTATGAACATAATTGTCAGATCATACTAAGGGAATAAGTAGTTCACATAACACATAGTATAAAGCCTTACAAAAATGAGATGTTGATAATTGTTATAAGAGAATAATTTATAATAAGATAGTCAACTCCATAGCTACTCATTAAAAATTTTTCTTGTAATTCCGGCTACTCGGAAGGCTGAGGTGGAAGGATCGCCGGAGCCCAGCAGGTCGAGGCTGCAGTGGTCAGAAGCGGCCACTGCACTACAGTCTGGGTGATGGAGTGAGACGCCAACTCAAAAAAAAAAAAAATTTTCTTTCCAAAATAATAACTACATTAGTCATAGTGGCTTAAACAATAAAAGGAATTTATAAGTCAAAAATTCTCCAGCCTAGTGTGAGCAAGACCCCACCAGAATTTTGTGGCTTTATTTTTGTGATTTTCTTCAGGTCTCAGAAATATCTTCCATATCTGATTGTATGGTATAAATTGCATGCTCATCTCTGCATTGCTCACTCCAAGAAAACAGAACGCATGCACTGGGGGTGATTTAAATTGGCTACGGTGTAGATTTAGGATTCCTAAAACTATACAAAAGTCAATCTAATGTCGGAAGGCTGGAGAATAGATGCTTAGAGAAGCCAACTCAAGAATTCAGTCTCAGCATGGTTGAGCTTCTGAAGCATCCAGTGGGAAGGAAATGGGATGCTTCTCAGTTTTTTTGCCCTGTTTCCACCTTACTCTTCCATTCATTCCCCCGCAGTTTCCATGTGATTCTGCCTGTACAGGGCTACAAATTATTGGCATAACTAATCACACCTTCTGAGTGGCCTATGTCTATGTGATGGCAGTTTGTCTTTTTGTGTTTTGGTGGACAGTAAATGTTTAAACTACAGTTTGTAGTCTTCAGGACTATAGATTTGATTTCTTTTGTTTGTTTCTTCTGACCCAAACTCAAAGTAATTTACTTTTTTTTTTTTAAATCAGTATTTTTTATTATCATATTGTGGGGTACAGTTAAGGATTAGGTATACAAATATGCTTCGTTCAGACACCCTTGGTGATAAGAGATGTCTCCCTGTCCCCAGACAGATATTGAGTATCATTAATCCCATCACCCCTTCCCTCCCCTCCCCGTAATTTCCCACCACTGTCAGTCATTATCTTATAGTATTACGTTGGATGTTCAAGGTTCACTATATGAGTGAGAACAAGTGATACTCCGATCTTTGTTTCTGTGAGAGGTCACTCAGTATTATAGATTCTAGTTCCATCCAAGTTGCTGCGAAATCCATGATTTTGCTCTTTTTTATGGCTGCGTAGTATTCCATCGTGTACATGTACCACATTTTTTTAAATCAGTCCTCTTTTGATGGACAACATGGTCGTTTCCATGTTCTTGCTATTGTGAACAATGCTGCGATAAATATACGTGTGCAGGTATCTTTTTTATAGAGCGATTTGAGTTCTTCAGGGTATATTCCCAGTAGGGGGATTGCAGGGTCATATGGGAGGTTGATATTTAGGACTTTTAGAAATCGCCATACTGTTTTCCACAGAGGTTGCACTAGTTTACACTCCCACCAACAGAGTAGAAGTGTTCCCTTTTAATTTTTTGATTTATTGTAGAGATGAGGTCTCGCTTGCCCAGGCGGGTCTCGAACCCACAGCCTCAGGCAATCCACTCACCTCAACCTCCCAAAGGTATGGGATTACAAGGATATCTGATCTTAAACCAGGGGAAAGGAGGAACAGTTGGAAGCCCAAACTTCACCTGCAGGTAGATTACTTATATACCTGATCTGATCCTGACTTGTACCCCACATCTTTATAATAAAATGAAGTAAAAAAAATAAAATAAAATAGAAAATAAGAGACATACTGAAAAGCACTATTACATGTTCATGTTCTCACAGGAAAAAAATGCTACAATATGGTACTAATTTATAAAATTTATTTATAAAATAAAATATAATTTAAAAAACACTAAAATTATCTACATAACTATGGAATGGTATTGTGGAGTTATGATTTATTGTATGTTTTATTAACAAATTATATATATGCATATATGTACATCTACAATTATTTACCTTTATGGAGAGTAAACAAGTGTTTTTAAATTAATATAAACATAGAATTTTTATAATTAATCATACAAATACATGGATAAAAGTAATTTTAAAACATGGTGCAATTTCTCCTTTTTGCTACTTTTCAGGAGATCAGTTTTAAATGTTATTTAGCCCTCAAAATTCTACCAAATGACATTTAAATATTCATTTTAGAGTTAACTAATTAATAAGTCTATTCTATCTGTATTAGACACTATTGTGAACATTTAAAAATTATATTGTTATTCACACACAATTATGCTGAGCTGACATGTTGGAATAGCATGTTTGGTGATTTGAAAATATGTCTAGTTACAGCTGCAAGAAAAGGAAAAAAACACTTTTTCAAACTGTCAGAAGTATTTTTTGTGAGAGTTATAAAATGTGAAAAGTTTGACATATTTCCCGGAAATTTTGGCAAGGAGTGCAAAATATTTCTTAAAGGTGGAAATTGTCTTTTTTCCTGGAAGTTTATATTCAAAAAAGGAAAATCAATTAAAAGCAAGAAAAAGAGTTTTCTACCTTTTAATAAAAACCAAATTTAATAAATATTTGTTTTGTTAGTGACCTTAACTGAAGGAAGACTTTTTTAGATTTATTCAAAATGTTATTTTAGAAAATACCAAAACAATACATGTATAATATAAATATAAGATATGTAGAATAATATGACAAACAGATTTAAGCCCTTTCCCAAGCTAAATACTAGGACATTGCCATACATTAGATAACTATAAAACATTCTGTATTCACTATTCCTTCTCCCCTGAGATAATCATAATTCTATATTTGGTATTTATTATTCACTTATTTTTCCTAATATGTTGACTGTACATCTATTTATTTATACAGTATACTGACTTGTCTGGTGTTATAATTTTTAGCTTAATGCAAATGTTATCATATTACACATTTTTTCTATTATTTGTCTTTAGTTATCATGGGTCTATCATCAGTATATTTTAAAAATTAATGCATACTGATTATTTTAACCAATACTTAGTAAAAATAGTACTATATTGATTAATAAAGAAATAACTATGTTTTCTTTCTTTTTTTTTTTTTTAAGTTGGAGTCTCACTCTGTCGCCCAGACTGGAGTGCAGTGGCCTCTCCCGGCCACTGCAGCCTCGACCTGCTGGGCTCCGGCGATCCTTCCGCCTCAGCCTTCCGAGTAGCCGGAATTACAGGCACGCACTACCATGCCCGGCTGATTTTTTTGTAGAGATGAGGTTTCACCTGCCCAGGCGGGTCTCGAACCCACGGGCTCAGGCAATCCACTCACCTCAGCCTCCCAAGGTGCGGGATTACAGGCTGAGCCACCGAGCCCGGCAATAACTATGTTTTCAAAATTGCTTTTTTGGTTTTCAAAACATTAGTTATTTTTTGTGAGGTATGTTTAAATTTCTGTTGATTTATGGGAGATACTTATTTCAGTGCCTGAATAGGATAGATTACTAAAGTGAAACAGATCTCGTTCGGCATACATGTTCTTCAAGCAAGAAGCAACAAGATTCAGCATCTGTCTCCAAAGGGGTACTGACCCATCTGACATAGCTTCCTAATAATGTTCATATATCTATTGCTATGATGCTTTTTCATTTTTGCATAACAGGTAAATGCTTGACACATGTGGTAAAATGTTGTTTTAATATTGTTCAGTTGGAGGGACTTTCCAGTTCAATAACATATTAGCCAAATAGATTTTTAAACAAATTTATGTGACTAACATCCATTGTCTATCCAGCCATACTCCCTCCCAGATCTGTATAGGCATTTTTTGTTTTAATAATAGGCAATCTAATCACAATAGGTATTTCTTTTTTTTTTTTTACAAAATATTGTTTTGAGTTGGGATCTTATTCTGTAGCCCAGGTTAGAGTACAGTGAAACTATCATGGCTTACCACAGCCTCAGTATCCTAAGATCAGGAGATCCTTCTACCACCCTCAGCATCCCAAGAAGCTGGGACTACAGGACTGTACCACCACACTAGGCTAATTTTTACAATTTTTTTGTAAGGACAAGGTCGCCCTATGTTGCCTAAGCTGGTTTCAAGCTAAGAGGATTGCTTGCTGAGCTCAAGCAATCCTCCCACCTTGGTCTCCCAAAGTGCTGGGATTACAGGCTGATCAACCGTGCCTTGTCTCTTTTTTTTCGTTGTTTAAGGTAATATTTGTCATGTGATATCATTCTGTTGATAAGTATCATATTTACATATCTCCGACAAACAGTGGTCCTGGTTTTGCATTCTGTCCCATGATGGAGTGTGTCTCTGGCCTGAATTTGAATCTTTCCTCCTTCTTTACACACTGGATTACTAATAGGTAGTACATACTGATTAGCAGAAGCTCTTACCCTTAAGTAGTTAAAATTATCCATATTTAATATTTTTCTTTTCTGTTTTGTGAGTGTGATTTAACTCCTATGTATTCAGGAAATGTTAAAGGCTTACTTTACATGTTCATTAATCCACCCGCAGTTGGCTTTTCTGTACTCTCATAAAAGAGCACCGGGGTGAGTAGTACAGTAAAGTGAGGAGAAGTGAGACATGAGGCAAAGTACTCGGACTCAGAGGACACAGGGACCAGGGACACACTGCTTTGTGGCCAGTTGTCCTAGCAGCCTGAGCACTCAGATTCTTAGTGATATGACCTCTATCATGAAATTCATGACAGTGCCCAAGTGCCATCTCTTTAGCAGAAAGGGAAGTATCCTTCCTTGTGTTTGCAATACTATAATTTGCACCTCCTCTGAAGAGTCTTCAGTAACTTACGCCGCCAAACAATTAATTGAGCTACAAGCTGTATGTGCTCCATGTGAAATATCTTATACTTTGTTCTTCATTTTTGTTATGCTTCTTCTGCAGTTAGAGGTGGACCTGTTGCTAGCACCATTGTTTATATTACATAATGAAAATTAATGTGTTATTTTAAAGATTATTCTTGTATTAATCAAAATAATGCATTTGAGCAATTTTCATAAAGTATTTTGCTTGTTTAGTTAAGACCCACTCATCAGCATGTACTAATGATCCTAATTCCTGCCAAATATTTTTGTCTCACTGAGCCTATCCCCAGCTGTGCTGGACAATAACACTTCTTTTATAATTAAATATTCTCCTGGAAATATCAGCCAAGGGGCATTAATATTTAATCACTTCATGCCCTATATTTTGTGTGTTACAAAAGCACTATACAAGTCCAAAAGGTTATTTTTCCTTTACAGGAATCTCAATTGAACTTCCAAAGTTATCTATATTTTCCCATAGACTTGACTCGCCTAATTTTTTTTTCTGTTAAAACCTCTTATTTTTTGATGTTTTCTTGTAAATCAGAACTAAAATGTTTACCTCTCACTGATAAACTTTGTACAAAATTACAACACACTGATTCATTTTTTTTTCCTCATTTTCACTCATTTCACCGCCTCACCTCATATATTTTCTTCAGATAAAACGATTCCCATCTAACTGGAACAGTAGCCAGGCCAGCATACAAGTCCCACTCACATTCTATCATCATACCAGCATGCCTTCAGCACCCTGCAATGATGCTGTACAACCATTATTAGGAGGTGAAACTAATTTTCCCCATCCTACAATCTTATCACTTTCTAATATCCCAGGAAGAAAAGTCAGAACAACTGTAATTATATTTGATTAAACACATAAATACTGGAGAGCTACTCTGGGCAAAGAATAAATCTTTTATGTCTCTGCTCTTGCCCACTTTTGGTATCTGTGGCCCAAGGGGCATATTCGAGTGATTACATCTAATAACTGTAGCCCAGCATTAGGGAAAAGGATGGCTTCTGCCAATTCCTCCAAGTACTTAGAGGGCTATATGTGATTATTAATTTAGATAATTATAATGAATTAAAATGTCAAGAAGTGTAGACCTATCCATTTTCATTTCACAGGGAAAGCGGTACCAGAGGAAAACAGAGTCATAATAATAACTTATGATTGAAAAAATAAACAAATTGTTTAACTAATATCAATCAGAAATAGCTCATGTTCATTTTTGTCTATTTTGGTATTTAAAAATATATATATTTTTGGATGGAGTACAGTTTACAAGAAGGGTCTTGTATGTATTTTGTTTCAAAGGCATTTTGAATAAAGCCAAAAAAATGAAATCAAAAGCTGTGTGTGTGTGTGTGTGTGTGTGTGTGTGTGTGTGTGTGTTCAGTTCATTGGTTCTCCATTATTTCATCCAAAATATTTTATTCCGAGTTCCTAAAAAGAAAGTCTCTTTGCAAAAATGCAAGTCAGATGCCTTTTTCATTTTTAAGTGTGTATGTGTCAGTACACATTTACCTATTTGTAAGTAATGTCAGTGGATGATAGATAAAATCTGTTTCATTAGTTGACAGGCTTTTAAGTTCTATTGAAGTAAAAATAATCACCATTAATTATGTGTCAAAAGTTACCTAGATGGTTTAGTTATTTTAAAGTATAATTTGTTTTTTTCTATTTATTATGTGCTACATCTAGATTATTTATTAAAAATATAAAAGAAATACAATTTTTAAAAAGTAAGCTCTGAAATTATAATTTATTAAAGAGTATTTATTTGTCCCTAGGAAATCAGTCCCAAATAAGAGAAATTAGAAATTTCTCTTTCAATGAAACTTTTAGTTACGTTAAATTATTCCATGGGAACTTGCAGAGTCATTGAAGCTCTATTAGAGCAATAAATATTATTAAGAGAAACTGTAGTTGCAACACTCAGAGTGGCAAATTATCCTTCATAAAAAACTAGGTGTGGTATCTAGAGCAAACCCAACAATCTCTTGGAAACAATGAGTTGCATGGAATTGAACAGGTTTTTTGAAGTTAATTTAACACCACTTGGCAATGTTGAACTGATTGAGAAAATGCACAGTGCTTTATACCTAGAGGAAACTTTCTGGGAAAAAGTGTCCTAGGGTTTGAATTGAATTATGGGAAACCTCATAGCAGCAGATTTGTCTTGGCTGAGGTAGATACAATACTCTCTCTCTCTCTCTCTCTTTCTCTCTCTCATACACACACACACACACACACACACACACACACACACACACTTCATAGGATACTACAAGAGGATTCACTGTGACTCACGAAGCATTTCTGTTAACTGAGGACATAATTATGACTGTCTTCTCTCTAATACAACCTTATCTTTTTAGAAATATAGAAAACACTAAACTGAATCGATCAAATTTTACAGTAGATCAGGCTGTGAGACAAAGAGATGAATAATTTACTAGTGAAAAAGTCAGAAATGGCCAGATTTAAAACATGCAATGTACTCAAATGTCTTAGTGAAAATAGCAACATGTCTGTACCACAGATGTAATAGCTCAGCAAGAGTAGTCAAAGCCCAAGGGAGTTATGGGGGGTTATGGGTGGTAATTAAAAGACAAGTAAATAGCAGAGTTTTTAATGGTAGCAGCAAAAAGAAGAATCAAATATGTCAAAAACAAAGAAAACAAATAAAAGAAAGTCTGATGAACATACATAGGGCCAAAACAAAATAAAGCAATTTTTACTCAAATCAAAAGTATACAAAAAATGAAGAAAAAAACAAGAAACATATTACAGTAGTGTCAAATATTTAATTCCAAAATAAACATTCAGTAATTACATTTAACATTAGTGGTGTATATATACACTTCAATTAAAATATACAAAATTTGTCAGACAGGATTAGAATATATTTTCAAAAAGCAGCTAAAGGCTGCTGTTAAGAAATATACATTAAATGTAAAGTTGCAAAGTATAAAAGAAAAAGAATTAAATATGTGCAATTAAAAGCACAAATACGAAAGATTCCGTGTTGCTAGGTTTATACTAGGCCAAGTAGACTTTAAGGCCAAAAACACTATGAGGGATAAAGGGAGATATTTTATTATAACAAAATATTCAATACAGCAAGAAGGTAAAATTCTAATTTGGTACAGACATCAAAACATGGTTAAAGTTAAATATAATTGAAATTACAAAGAAAAACAGAAAAAATTGCAATTATATGCAAGATTTTCAACACACCCTGCCTCAGAAACAGGATGAGCAGAGTTTTACCACAGTTTTCTTAACACATAGTTACTAACAATTTCTTGGAAACGCTTATACTTAAGACCGATGATATTTTTAACTGATAGATGTTGTTGAATACTGAATCTACAATTTTGGTATGATATGCATGGTGTGTGTATATATAGACATACATATAGACATACATTTATGCATTAAATATGCACATGCACACATAAATATATATAATTACAGTCACAGACTATTCTACTAAATTTTTAGTTTTTCGATTGATGAACTGGAATTAATATTATTAAAAAACATATATACATAGACATAAATATTTGTTCCTCCTTTTACAGAGGTTTACATATAATTTGCTTTTTTGTTATTTTATTATTGTGTTGTCGCCTTTGATAAAAAGTATCTGTTCTGTTAACTGTTGTTTTTAGCGACAAATGTTTGAAATAGTTTAAATATCAAATTTTATGATTTCTGGTAGACAGATTTATCAAGTTATGGATAGCCCTAGTTGATAAAATAATGTATTTCTTATTTTAATTCAAGAATGATTATTACCTTTAATAAATGCATTTTCAACAGCTATCAAAATGTTCATGGTTACTTGGTTTGCTTTTTTTAAATTCAGTCAGTAATATTAAAATTGTCTTTTTATTTAATTACCTTTCTTTCTGATAAGTAACTTTACTTGCTTTTAAAATAATCTCCCCTCAGCTCCCTTATTTAATCTTTCAATTGCCTGTTGTTTGTACAGGATTATGTTGATTCCTAATGATTCAGAATTTGTTAAAGCATTTGGATGACTTTATGTTTTAGATCATTTTAAATTGAAAAGGGCAGTTTAGATGTGAACAGCGGGGTAAAGCTAGTTTTAAAAATCTGCTTATTCTAAAATATAAATATATGATTTATATGCACATTTACAAATAAGTAAACACAAAAGTTTATAAGCAGCCATTAGACAAAAGATAACAGTGACTAGAAGTAGAGACACGAGAAAATTAAATTACGCACTATACAACTCTGTATAGCTCTTTGAAATTTAATTTTTCTTGCATAAAAGCATAAAAGAAAAAGATGAAAAAACAAAATACCCACAAAATATTTATTAGTAAACTGCCCTTGTTAAAATTGACAGATAAAATAGTATATATTTTCATGGATTATATGAAGTTTTGAAATATGAATACATGGTAAAATGGCTAAATTGTATTAATTAGCTTATATATTGTCTCACATACATTTTTGGTGGTAAGAGCACTTAAAATGTACTCTCTTGGTGACTTTCAAGATTCCTGTGCATTGTTGTTAACTATAGTCACCATGTTGTATGATAGATCTCTTTTTACTTATTCCTTCTGTCTAACTGAAAGTTTGACCCTGTGACTAATGACTCCCCAACCCACCATCCCCTGGCCCATGCCTCTCATGCTAGCCCCTGCTTTGTCCTTTCTGCTTCTATGAGTTCAACCATTTTAGCTTCCACATTAGTGAAGTCAAGTAAATTGCTTTTTGAAGAAAAGCAGAAGGGACTGCTCATAGACAACTCAGAGAGAAATCTAAAAACCCTCCAAAAAAAAAAGAGGCAATATATTGATTATCTTGCTTTACAACAAAGAAGGGCCATTTTTATGACTTTTTACTTGAAGAAGTATGAAAAAGATAAATACAACTTGTTCAGAGTCAAAACCTCCATTACTAAACAAAAGTTTAGCAAAACAGCTAACAAAAATTATTTTTAAAAAGATCTTCTTAAGAAATGTCAGAAACAAAAAGAGGCTCTCCGGAGACTTAGATCCTGTTCTCTTCCTTACTGTTGTAGATGGTTAAAATGAGAGCCAAAAGGAAACTTCCACATATCTTTGTTCTTGCTTTATTTTTGGGAACACAGATGAAATGTTTTTCTGATGGAATCAAAAGATTCTTCATTATCATGATCATTTGGGGTGAAATTTTATAACTGTAAGGTAAATCACTTTGAAATCAAATTTTCTCAAATTTTATCAGTAGAGGAGAAAACATTACAGAGCTTAGTTTTCCCAAATTTTGGCACACAAAGGCTGAGTCTGTCTAATTTCTTTTCTTTTTTTAATTTTTAATTTTTTTTTTATTTTAGAAAGTAGGATTTATTGAGAGGACAGAAAAGCTCTCACAGTGGAAGGGGACCTGAAGGGGTTGCCCCTGCCTAATTTTTGTATCTCTTCTGGGAAATAAAAAAACATCCAGTTCTTAACCTGTAGCACTCAAACAAATAGGAAAAAAGAGTAAATGGTCTGGTAGAAATTGTAAAGATGGAGAGGAATTCATTTATAACGCATCAGCACAAATTTATGGCATGTAAAGAAATGCATATTGTACATATTAGAATTATAATAAGAAGACTTGCGATATTTATCAAACAAATCACAAAGGAAAAAAGAAAAGGAAGGAAGGGAGGGAGGGAGGGAGGGAGGGAGGGCAGGGCAGGGCAGGCATGGGCAAACAATATAAAACTAATTTAGAAGAAAACCTGATTACAGAAGATGGAAAACATTACATATCTGCTTTTAATACTAAAAATCACTTTTGAGATTCTGAATAATTTAATAAAATCTAAATTTAAAAATATGACAGATAAAGAATAAAATTTAATTAGCAATACAAAGATTGCAGAGTCAGAGGAACATAATGTCAAATGATTAGCATTGTAGAAGGTATAGAAAAAAAGAAATGTAAATAATAAACATAACTAAAAACCTAATTTATGACAGGGAAAAATTACTTAGTATAATCACAGTTGAATCCACATGAAACTAAGAAAGTTCTCAGGCCAATTAGAGATGAAATTCTAAAATAACAGAGTAGGCAAACATAATCTGACATAAAAGACATTGGGAGCCCTCAGGCAGAAAGCCTAACAAAGACAATGGAATATTTCTACGTGAACATAATAAAACAATTTTTTAGAAGCACAGTAAAGTATTTTTATATATTGAAAGATCAGTGAAAATCCATAATAAAATAGAAAAAACCACTTATACAAACTCTGGTTGATTTATTTGAATGAATGAATTAAAAAACTTCAGATAATCAAGTTAAACAAAACAAAACAAAACTGGGTACCTATCAAGACTAGGGCTTGGGTAGGGATGGATGCACAGCATGCTATTCTCAAATTTATCAAGAACATGTAATTTGAAATAAAATGAAGCAGTGTTTACAGTAGATTGAAAGGAACACCTAACTTTTATTACGTGAAAATCATGTAAATCTGTTACATCGCACTCATCTATTTGTTCAGTTGTCAACACTGCTATGTCACTCATCAGTGTTTTCCCACACAATGATGAAAGCATTCAAGATATGCAAAATGAGCTCTGAATAAAACGTATGCATGCTTTTTCTATTTCTTTTTAAATTACATTTTACTTTATTATAGAGATGTGGGGTACAAGTAAGGATTAACTACACAAGTAGGCTGTAAGATGGAGAAGTTTGGGTCTCCAATAGGCCCTCATTCCCCCGGTATAGGACCAGGTACACTTTATGACGTTACATCCCTCCCCAAGCAGTGCCTAGCAGCTGCCTATCCCTCCCTTGTGATTAATGTTCAGGTCCCATCTATGAGTGAGAACACATGGTATTTAGTTCTTTGTTTCTGTGCTAGATCACAAAGTATGATGGTCTCCAACTCCAAGCAATTTGCTGTGAAGTCCATGATTTTGTTCTTTATGGCTGCGTAATGCTCCATTGTGTATATGTACCACATTTCCTTTATTCAGTCCACTTTCAATGAACAATAGGGTTGGTTCCATGTTTTTGCTATTGTGAATAGTGTGGCAATAAACATGCCTGTGCAGGTGTCTTTTTGGTAGAAAAATTTATTGTAGAACAATTTATGCTTCTCTGGGTATATTCCCAGAAGAGGAATTGGAAAATCAATTTTTAGTTCTTTTAGAAATCATCACACTGCTATACATAGAGGTTGAACTAGCTCACACTCCCACCAACAGAGCAGAAGTGATCCCTTTTCTTTGCATCTGTGCCAGCATCTGCTGTTTTTTGATTTATTAATAACAGCCATTCTAATAATGGAGTTAGGTGGTTTCTCATTGTTGTTTTGATTTATGATGATTAATTAGGCTGAGCATTTTTTAATGTATCTGTTGGCTGCTTGTATACCTTTTTTTGAAAAGTGTCTGTTCATGTCCTTTTCCCACTTTTTAATAGGGTTGTTTGTTTTGCTTTCTGCTTGTTTGAGTTCCTTGCAGATCCTGGATGTTAGGCCTTTATCAGATACATAGTTAGCCAATATTTTTACTCATTCTGTTTATTTTGCTATGCAAAAGCTTTTCAGTTTGATGAGGTTCCACTTGTCTATCTTAGCTTTTATGGCATTCACTTTTGGGGCTTGGTCAATAATTTGTTGCCTAGTCTGATATGCATAAGGGTGTTTCCTACATTTTCATCTAGGATTCTTATAGTTTGTGGTTTCATGTTAAGATCTTTGATCCATTTAGAGTTAATATTTATCTATGGTAATAGGTAAGGATCTTGTTTCATTCTTCTGCATGTGGTCAGCCAGTTTTCTCAGTACCATTTGCTAAATACAGTGGTAAACATATGCATTTTTAATGATCCCCTAATAAATTAACCTAAAGTGTCAGATAATTAATTATAAAAACCAACAATCAAAGGTGAAATTTGAAGCCAGAATTCTAGATTTGGGATTCACGATGAAAGTGGTTATTGTTGACAGTGAAGTAGATTGGAGTGTCCAGAGTTCACATATATTTTTGAGATAAATGAAATAAGAGAATCTTGGAAGAAAGAAAATCCTGCAGTAGAGAAACCAGAGAGTCAAATGGAAAACCAGAGAAGAGTAACCTTCTGGAAATTAGTAGAAGAGAACCATTTCAGGCCAAGTGCCACAGGCAGATTGGGCAAAATACTGAAAGGATATCAGCTGTGGCCATTACCATAGCAGGAGACAATGCACTCATGAGGAGTAAGGAATTAGGGAAAATTGTACATAATGTTAATTATAGAAACTATCAAAAAGTTGGCAGTGAGAACAATTAATTTTTTCATTAGAGAGACTACAGCAAATGCCATCAAAACGACAGAAGTAAAAGATATTGAGGAAAAAAGGGATAATTGAGGGAACAAAATCCATGAAAAAATGAACAAGCCATTTCTTGAGGATTCATTTTTATGTCAGTTACCTTGGCATGAAATCAAGTTGTGTGCATTGCTTCATTTAATCACAATCATTTGTTCAGGACCTGCAATTTCCACGACCTTGCTGCATAACACAGAACAATAGTTTTAAATGTGTAATACTTTGTACTTGTACTTGCAATTGTAGTTTTATTTGCCTTTTATATATTTCCTAAGTGCAGTATAAATGGCAATACAATATAATAAAATAAGTAATCATACATTTTAAAACAGTAATTTTGCGTATGTTCCTATGATCATAAAAAATATCTTAAGAACTAAAACTATGCTAGGAAATAAAGAAAGCCTTCAATAAATTAAAAGATAATTTATAGGCCTTTTTCCATCTTCATCCTGAAAAATTAGAAATAATTTAATCAAGATTTTTCAAAAATTTTAACCATTTGAAAATTGTAAAGCCTATGCTATATAAACCTATAAAAAAGAAATTCAAGTAAATCAAGCTTTATAAAACAATGAAAAAGACAGGTCTATATAGGCAGATAAATAAATACATAGATTGACAATATTGATGAACAAATATTTATAGTTTTAAATACTTTCATAACTGAACAGGTATTCAAACTAAAACACTGCTCTTCTTAAGAACAAATACAAACAAAATAATAGAAAATATGCAGATGGAATTAGGAAGAAAAACATGAATTATTAAGATAAAGAGAGTGAGGATAAATGTAGTAGTGTATTTTCTTAAAGATTGATAAAATAAATTAGTTCTTCAACAGTCTGATTAAATATGTGTGGGTGTGAGTAGAGAGATAGTAAAAAGCAAACAGATCAGGTACACACAAGTAAGGGTAAGACAGTTATCTAATCAGAGATACTTGAGATGCTGCAAAGTATTTGTAATAAGATATTTACAATTTATTATTTATTTATTGAAAGATTGAGATGGTAGTACAAAGAGTTCCCATATATCCCAGACCTAGTCTCCCCAATTATTAATATTTTACAGTCGTATGGTGTATTTGTCACAATTAAGAAACCAATAGAAGTTGATCCACTACTATTTTTAAAAATTTTTTATTTTAAAGATGTGGGGTACAATTCAGGCATCCATTACTATCAAATAAAGCCTACAATGTATTCAGCTTTTTAAAGTTTTTACCTAATATCCTTTTTTTGTTCCTGGATTTTATCCAGTATACCACATTACTTTTGGTCATTTTGTCTTAAGTTTATTTCATCTTGACAATTTTTCAGACTTTCCTTGCACAGTTCTCAGGAGTACTGGTGAGATATTTTGTAGAATGTCTCCCAACTGAGATTTGTGTAATATGTTCGTCAAGATTAGACTTGGGTTATGTGTTTGTAGGAGGAATACCACCAAGGAATAGTAACATTTTAATTTAATTATATCAAGGATACATGCTATGAACAAGGTTGTCCACTGTTGAGGTTAACCTTGATCATCTGCCTGAGGGACTGCTTGTCAAGTTTCTCCACTCTAATGTCATCTGGACCCCTCTTTCTGTAATGCACTCTTCAAAAATAGTAAATAAATACAACTTACAATGAAGGAGAGAGGAGTTATACTCTGGCTCCCTATGAGAAAAGTTTCTAAGTATATTATTAGAAATTCTTCTGAATGGGATATTTGTCTCCTGTCCCATATTTTTTTCATTTTTCAGTCATTTATTCATATCAGCATTAATGATTGGATGTTTATTCTTATGCTTTGAGTTATAATACATTACTTCTTTATTTGTTACTTAAAGTTTTCAATCTTAGGTCACTGGAAGGAGTCAGCTCCTATGTCCCTTTTACATGCCCCATAGTTGTGGTTTTTCTTTTTCTTTTCTTTTTTCTTTTTTGGTGCATGTGTGTGTGTGTGCGTGTGTGTGTGTGTGTGTGTGTGTGTGTGTGTGTGTTCTTTTTGGTGTTTGAAATCGCAAAAATCTCAGCAGGCTGTGTATATTTTCTTCCTCACTCATAGAATAAGCCATTTCTCCAAGGAGCTCTAGTTTCTTTACTGAAGATATTAAAAGTATTAAAAACCGAGTTTGGGGTTCTGGGTGTGCTCATTACTGTTGGGTTTTATTGCTTATAGGCCCTCTCAACTGACATAGCAAGGAGATATATGTTTGTTTAACTGGCAAATGCATGCATCTGTAAATATTCTATCTGTAACCATCTATGTGGGGGAACCAAAAAAACCTTTGGAATTTATTTATAAAAAAATGTGTATTTATTCTTGCATGTTTAAGCTTCAGACACCTTCAAAGTACTCTCCATTTGATGCAATACGCCATTGCTCAAAACAGTTTTTGAACTCATCGATTTTTATGCCTTTTAGTGTATCTGCTAATTTGGCTTCACCTCTTCCAGTGGGCAAAACATTTCCCTTTGAGGACTTTTTTTTAATCCAAGGAAACAAAAGAAAGTTGCTCAGATCAGATGAATAGGGAGGATGTGGCATGAGAGTCATGCTGTTTTTGGTGAAATACTGTTGAACACCCAACATGGTGTGGGTAGGTGTGCTGGAAAATCACCCATCATGAAATGGTTAAATATATTGAAAGGGTCTCCAAAAATAAAAATAAAAAAAAGCCATACGCAGCCTTTCACAACAACACTAGCTGGTATGCTGGCGGGTTCCTAGAACACTTAACCTAGTTGGGGAAGTCCACAACTACAAGAGATTACAAGAGGCCCACACTCTAAGAGATAATTACAGTTTCTGGGGGGTGGAGGTCTCCTTTGGTATATCTGGATTATGCTAAACACAACTTCATACTAATGTCTTCAACTCCAGTCCATAACCATGCAGATCATTCTAGCTTCTTCTCTTTCTTATCTATCACTTCCCATTCCAAAAGTAAAAAATCAGACTTCTATAACCTGCCATTCTTTTATTTAATTGTTCTTTCATGAATTACATGTAAAGTAGTTGTTGATTTATTAACCTGTCCTACTGTAGGAATCAACTTTACTCACTAGAGCACAGTGCTTATGAATACTTTTTCTTTTCTTTTTTTTTCTTTTTTGGTGTTTAGGCTTACAGATTCCAATCTTTTTCAATGCCAATATAGGTCAACATCTTTGCCCTCCTAGATCCCTTAAGTGACATTGCTTCATACATTTGTAATTGAATTAAATTCTTTGGCCACATTCTGTATTATTTTACCAGCCTCCCTGACCTCCAAATCAATTCATTTTTTATTTAAATGCTTTAAGATAAAATTCTTGTGCTGTAAAGTCGTATGTGTTTTGAAAAGTGCATAGAGTCACGTATCCAATTCTAAATGGAATCAAACTAGAAATCAGTAACAGAGAAGTAGCAGGAAAATCTTCAGATATTGGAAGCTAAACAATTTACATTTATTAATAAGTTGAAGTGAAAATTCTAAGGAATTTTTTTTAAAAAGTACTATAACTAAATCTAAATTAAAATGAAATATTACAAAAATTATTATACACAGAGCAGGGCTAAAAAAGAAGTTTGTAGCACTAAATGTATACATTAGAAAATAAAGTGTCAAATGAAAAACCTAAGCTCTCCCACTAAAACTTAGTAATAGAACAAATGAAAGCAAAGAGAAGGAAAAGAATTATAAGTGCAGAAGTGAAAAGAATTTTAAAAAATAGAGAAAATCAGTGAAACAAAGAACTATTTCTATGAAGTCTATTTACTTCTATGAAGATTAATATAACTGACAAATGTCTAGCAAGACTGATTTTTTTAAAAGAAGAGATATCAATTGCCAATATTAGGAACCAACAGGGAATATCTCGATGCATCCCAACTACATTAAAAGGAAAAAAGAGAATGTCATAAACAATTATATACATGAATTTGGCAACAAACTGCCACAATTAATACAATATAAAATATATATTTGAATATTCCTGCAATTGTTAATTAAATTTTCAGCACCATAATATACTAGGGGAAAAAAATGGAGTTAATATAAGAGTTTAAGGGAGAAAATGTGAGCTGAGGATTTTATTTATAGAAAAGCTAACTTTCAAATATGATGACACCAACACATTTTTAAAGTAAGTATAAACTCAGAGAAATCATTGCCGAGAGAGCTTTTGGGGGCATCTGCTAGTGAAAGAACTTACCTCAAATGGTGGGAGAGACACTGATATAAGGGCAGGTAGTGTGCACTGCAAATACATCTTCCTGTAGAACTAAGATTAAATGAGGCTAAGAGGGAATGAGTACTGTACGCAGTGACCACATGCTCTGGCAATGATCATGTTATAGGCCTATTTTTAAATTACAGTAAATAGAAAGACTAAATAAAAAGTTCATGTTTTCGTAACCAGTTTGTTTGCTATAGTGATGCTATTCTAAATTGTTGCGCGTGTAATATGAAAGAAATGAATTGATGTACATAGGTTATTCTAATTATTTTAATTTATATCATCTCCTAAATATTTGTAAGCAAAATTATTACCATACAATAAGAGAGAAAAAGACATAACGGAAGAGGTTAGTTAAAATCTCTTGTATTTGAATTGGAACAAAAATCTTACATCTTTCCTCTCTCTTCTCTTCCCTCTTCTTTCCTCTCCTTTTAACTCTTCCCTTTCTTTTTCTCCTTCCACCTCTAGTCCCTATTAAAACACACACACACATACTTACATATATACATGTGAGGAATATAAATATGAATATACATTCATATTTGTAGGTTATGTACAAGGTAAGTCTGATATGCCATGCAATAGTTGATAGCAATGAAACTAGCACAGACTTTTAAGTTCATATTAAGAGATTAAGTTGGAATGTCTTCTTCCTGTCAAAAAATGGTAGAAAATGGTAGAAAACCAATGTATTATTTGTTAACAATTGAAATAAATAAGACATTTATCTCACATATTCCATGTGAATATAGCACTGGTTAACCAAATAAGACATGAATGATTGTATATTTATTTAGAAATATATTTTAAAGAATAAACTGAAAAAGTAGATTAATTTAATATTATCATTTGAATCCTCTAGTAACTGAATAGTTATAGGCATTAAGCATCAATGGTTGCTAAAATCAACAAAAGAGACACAGCAGATAATATATACCACATATAGTCCTGCTAAAATATGTCTTTTTCTACATATTTATACTTTAATAATATTATCAACTTAATTAAGGAGTCATTTAAGTATATTAAAATTCATCAAATTCAATTGTGAATTTCAATGAACTTTGAACAAGCTATGCGGTTGTACAATCACCACTACAATCATATACAAAACATTCCATTATCCCAAATAACTTCCCTTATTGCAAGGCAGGCCATCAGCTTCCCCTGCCCAACCCCAACTACTGGAAGCCACTGCCGTGGTTTCTTTCATTTTAGCTTTGCCTTTTGAAAAAATTTCATTCCGATGTCATTATGTATTATATATTGTGTCTTTTTTCACTTATTGTGATTTTTTTAAGATTCATCTATTTTTTTAATATACCAGGAAGCTATTCCTTTTAAACGTTGTGGATTGAGTTGTTTATATGCACCCCAGTTTGTTTTCCCATTAATTGGTTGATAGACTTTTGGGTGGTTTCCATTTTAAGGCATTTTGAATAAAGTTGTTGAGAACATTTGAGAAAAGGATAGGTGCAGTGACTCACGCCTGTAATCAATCCCAGCACATTCAGTGGGCAAGACAGGAGAATCTCTGGGGGCCAGGATTTTGACACTAACCCAGGCAACATTGCAAGATCCTGTCTTCCCACAAAATATATATATATATATTTTTTTCTTAAATTAGCCTGGTGTGGTGACATATGCCTGTAGTCTTAACTACTCAGGAGGCTGAAGCAGAAGGATCCCCTGAACTCAGGAGGTTAAGGTTGCAGCACTGCACTGCAGTCAGGTAACAAAACAAGACCTTATTTCTAAAAGAAGAAGAAAGAGAGGGATACAGAGGGAGATGGGGAAGAAGAGGAGAAGGAGGAGGTAAGGAAGGAGATTTGAAAATAAGTCTGTGTTGACATATGAGTTTACCTTTCGGTAAATAAGAATGGAATTTTTGAGTCATGGAACATGCAAATTGAACTTGGCAGAAAACAGCCAGAGTAGGTCCCAAGGTGAAGTACTGTTTTACATTTCATCTGCAATATATGAATTTTCCAATTGAGTCACATCTTCACCAGTGCTTGTTCACCAGTATTGTTGCTGACCCTTTAACTCTAAGTATTTTAATAGCGTGAGTAACATTTCACGGTGGTTTGAATTTTAATTTCCCTAATAACAAGTGATGTTGATAAGCTTATTATGTGTTTCTTTACTATTTTCTTTGGAAAGGTGACTATATTATTTTATTTTTCCTGTACGGTTTAATCACTGTGTCTTCTATTTATGAAAACTGCCAAGTTCAAGGTGACAAAGATGTTCTCTCATAGTTTCATCTGGAAATATTATAACTTTAACTCTTATATTTAGGTCTATTAAAAATTTTTTTTTTGTTAATTTTTTTTTACAGTGTTCAGTGTTCAATTTTTCCAAGAAATGGATATGTATTTTTTTGTAAAGATATTTCTTGAAAAAACAATTGATTCCCCAATGAATTAACTTTGGTCCCTTTGTTGAAAATCAGCTGGACATATATGTGTGCAGCTGTTTTAGAAAATGCACTCTTACATTCTTGTCTGTGAGTTTATCCTTATGTTCATTTCAAATAGTCTTGTTTGCTTCGGGTTTAGCGTAAGCTTTGAACTTAACTAGGTTTAGGCAGTGTACATAATTATCTTTTACCTCATCTTTTTTTTTTATTTTTGGTCTTTTGTCATATAAATTTTTAAATCCACATGTCAATTTCTATAAAAATGTTTGCTGGGATGTTTATGGTGGTTGCTCTGAATTTATAAATAATTTGGGGCAAAATAGCATCCTGAAATATTAAATATTCAATATCATGAAACAGACAAATTCATACATTTATGAGATCTTCCCTAACTCCTCTCAATAACATTTTCAGTATTCAGCACACAAGAATCATGCACAATCTGTTTAGAGAAACATGTTGAAACTGCCATGTATTTTGGATTTGACTTTCATACTTTATCTTTTAAAAATTACTTTTTTTTTTTTGAGTTGGAGTCTCACTCTGTCGCCCAGACTGGAGTGCAGTGGCTGCTCCCAGCCACCGCAACCTCGACCTGCTGGACTCCGGCGATCCTTCCGCCTCAGCCTTCCAAGTAGCTGGAACTACAGGTGCGCGCTACCACGCCCGGCTAATTTTTTGATTTATTGTAGAGATGAGGTCTCACCAAGTTGCCCAGGCGGGTCTCGAACCCGCGGGCTCAGGCAAT
>CAUYQG010200694.1:0-13409 GCA_963574415.1 Tarsius wallacei | reverse complement strand
AATGAATAAATGAATTAGAATGCTTTTCATCAAGACTACAACATTTTAGCAAACTAGATGTTGGCTCAAATTGTAATTGACTTATACTGGAGTCAGCTGGTCTGGAATTTCTAACCCCCATTTTTTTCCAGTGTAGGGCACTGGCTCACTAATTAACATACCATGGCTTTTCAGATTTGGGAAGTCTGATTTCAAAGTTCGCCAGTGTTAATGAAAGTCTGAATCCATCTTGGACAGCATAAAACAATGGTAAAGTTTTCACGAAACTATAACCAAGTATGATGTGAAACCAGAAATTAAAAGTTTCTCTCAGAATCACAGTAAATGGTTTTACCATTGTGTGTATTTTGCCTAGTGAAACATATCCCTTGTCTATATCACATGCAATTGGATTTTTAAACAGCTATTCCAACCTTCATCTCTTTGAAACAGCAGGGTTTGATTATCTTGCTTTTCTTGATAAGAATTAGTCAATTTTACATTTATCTGCTTCCTTTCTTTGGAAGAATACAGTATCTTCCCATTATAAGGAAATCAATGAAAAATTTTATGCAATTTATTAGAGTCAGAGAAAATTCACAGGTCCTCTAAGCTACTTATTTTCTCAAAATTCCATATCCAGAGCAGGTGGCATTTAAATATCTTGATCACAAAGGAAAGTCCCATCTGGTTGAAATGAAAGTGACTGTCATGCGTCTTTCCCAGACATACATTCTGCTCACAAAGCCATTCATTCAAGCTGCAGACGATAATGCAATGATGCATTTTTGGACATACTCTGTTATGATTGGAACAATCTGCAACCTTCCTAATAGCGGGCATAAAGATACTGAAATGAGAAAACCACCAGTTCCTTTTAACAAGTGGCTTTTTAATGGAACCACACAGGAAATGCCCTGACTTGGCCCAATGGGAAGGAGAAATTTTCTCCTACACAATAAAAGTTTGTTTCTGTCATAAAGTATTTATGTTCTCTTGCTGCAGAATGGAAGAAGGCATCTTATACAAGTAATTGTTTTGTTTTGTTTTCATGAATCCATTTAAATGGATGCAGGCTAGAATGGTTTCAGACGTAGTTATACTAATGAAGCATCCTGGAATAGAAGACTTCTTACCATAGTATGCACTACATATGAGAGGACACCCCCCCAAAAAAACAGAATTTATTTACAAAAATTGTGTACTTATTTTTACATGTTTAAACTTCAGTCACCTTCAAAGTACTCTCCATTTGAGGCAATATACCTATTCAGACACTTTTTTCACTCCTCAAAATAGTTTTTGAACTCATCGACTTGGATGCCTTTTAGTACTTCTGCTGTTTTTGTTTCACCTCTTCACATCACCAAAACATTTTCCTTTGAGGACTTTTTTCATCCAGGAAACAAAAAAAAATCACTTGGGATGAGATTGGGTGAATAGGGAGGATGGGGCACAAGGGTCATCCTGTTTTTGGTCAAAAACTGCTGAACACTCAACCAAGTGTGGACAGGTGCATTGCCATGGTGGAATTGGTTTACCAGTCACCTGTTTACCACAACTCAGTGTGTTTCTTCTGCAAATCGTGACACAATTTTCTCAAAATGTCCATGTAAAAACTTAAGTTGACTGTTTGATCCAAAGGAACAAATTCTTAGTGTACTGCAAGGGGCCTGCCCTCCAAAAGATACTTTCAGGTTTTTGTTTTGCTTTGTTTTGTTTTGCTTAGTTTCTCCACATCCTTTGTAGTCCTTTCTGGGGTATACAACAAGAACTCAGAATTTAGGGAAGATCTTAAGTATAGATTTTAAAAAATCTAAGCAGAAAGAAGTGGATCAATCAAAACGAGTCAAGGACTGAGACAGTCTTTCATCATGATAAAAAGTATGGCTTATGGTCAGTTCCCCAAGTGTACAGGAAACAGGATGAGAACCTAATCTTTTGTATGACATGATAGTTTATAATGTATCTCTAACTATCAAATCAGCATAAGCAGTATGTAGTCCTCTTTATAAAACAAGAGATTATTCTTACCTTACAACTTCTTTTGACATACACAAAAGAATCTCTGGTTAAAGAATCTCTTAGTTAAAGAATCTCTTCAAATTTATATAAATGCCTAGACCTAGCAAATGCTATCAGCATGTGGGCTTTGTGCTCAGAGTAAGCATAGCCTGGGTAGTAAACATCAATACATAAACATCTAATTAACATTAAACGTTTTAGTTCTCATAACAATCCTATAAGGAAAGTACAACTATTATCTGTATTTTACATCTGAGGAAACAGAGGTTAAATAACATGCCTAAGGTCACACAGCTAGTTGGTGTCAGAGCTGGAATTCATACCATCTGAAAGATATGCGGTTTAATAAAGCTCATGTGTGACAAGCATCTGGGTTCCTTTCTTTCTTTTTTCAGGGGAGTATTATCATTTATACCCACTCACTCTAGAGCCTCACCACCATTGGAAGTAGCTTCTCAACTCCCCAACTCAAACTGGGACAAGGATAACGTTCAGACAACAGTTTTCCTAGGATAGGAATTGTACACACATTTGTGCACATATACATAGAGACCTTCATTTAAAATACCACCACTGTGCAGACATACTCATGAAAATGAGGCAACCCCTCGGGTCCCTTCCTACCATGGGAGCTTTTCTGACCTCTCAATAAATCCTGCTTTCAAAAAAAAAAGTGAAAGAAGATGAATCAAGTAATATGACAACAAAAGTCAAATCTTTAAAAATAGCTACAAATATTCCAATAGCTAAGGTGATGATATCAGTACAGATAAGTATCAAGAATCTTCCTCCTAAGAATCTTTATCTCAAGACAGGACCTTAAACTTAGCAAAGTACAAAAAAGCATTAAAGATTTATATCTATGATATTTTGGAAAAAAAAGGGAAAGTCTTCCTAACATGTATTCTTTCCCTCAAGGTCCCAGAAGATGGAGAAATGACACATTCTGCAGTTCTCTATTCAATCAAATGTAAATTCCCCATGACTAACTCCCCACAAATATTTCTGGATAAATCATTTAGTGTTTCTCTTGAGGCATCAAGAAACATCAACATAGCTGTCACCCCTAGGACCGACAGCTAAGGAATGGCAGAAAGAGATTATAGAGACATGCTAATATATTTTGATGAATAGGGTACCCTGAAACACTGGCTGAAAAATGTAAAGTACTTCACTCAGCCATATATCAACTACACATTTTACATAGTCTAATCCTTCACTTACTCTCTCTAAAAAATACAGTGGTATGGAGAGGGAAATAAGAACGGTAAGCAGAAATTGTTAACTCTAATATAAAACTGAGCTACCTGACTCTGAGGGTTTCTTTTTTTCTCTTGTATGTCAGATGAAGAAAGATATTTCAATTCATATTCATCTGCATTAACAAATACTTATTGCACACTATAATTATGAGCTGGACCAGTGCTTTACACACATGGATATGCACACAATCAGTTTGTAATACCACAGAATGCAAATCACATTGGAGGTGAGATTCAGATTGTAAATATCTAAGAGGCACCCGCGCTGCTGCTCTGTGATTCACCCTTTGAATAGCAAAAGTCTGTATCAGAATTCTCAAATGGAAATATTTCTGTATTGATGGACATGTGCTATCTCAGTTCTGACCCATGTGGTAGCCATTAGCCACATGTGTCCATTGAACCTGAGAATTTGACTAGAGTGACTGAGAGACTATTAATTCTGTTTAGTTGCACTATGTAAATTCAAATATATAAGCCCCGTGTGGCCAGTTGGCTGCTGAATTAGAAAATGCATTCTCATCCTGATGAGCAAGCTTGCCATCTAATAAAGCAGAAAATATCTAATTGGATTATCGGGATGTGAGAAGTTCAGTCCTACAATGGTGTTATTAACAAAACATGGAAGCATAAGAGAGAAAGAAATCAGAGGACATGACACATGGGCAGGTTCTAGTTTAATGTGCTGGTATTTGATTTTCTTAGGAGCTCAAAGGCAATGGACCTCTATCCCTGTATACACAATCGGATCGATGATTGTAGGGTGGAGGAGATGACATGTTGAATTTCGCCTTGTCAAGATGTGAATGAGTGGTGGAGAACCCTCAGAATATAGCAAAGAACATTTGTTTGAGCTGCTATGTTGCTACAATTTTACACATTTAGTTAGAAGGACTCCATGAAATGACCATTTCTGAATCAATTGCATTGTGTTAAAATTACCCAGAACAGACACAATCATCAATTCTTATTGGGAAAGCTGGTAGACACCCACCACTCTCCCACTCCAAGGAAGAAATAAGTTTGTGTGATAGCTATAAGCAACTTCTGACCCAAAGAGCTACAACAATTGTTAGGACAACTCTGATCTCACTGACACTCATTAATGAAACTCCAGCTGTGCCTGCTTTTGAAGGACAGAAGAGCCAGGAAAACCAGGCAGTAGATGCAAAAGGTCTGTGTGGCCTGTTCATAGTTCTCAGGATTCCTTCCTAACGGGTTGAGGTTGGCATGAAAACAATAATACCAGTGTCATCTCCATTGTCTTTTGAAATACATGCTTTTTCCTCCTTGTACACATTTCAGAAAGAATAAGCCAGTCATTAAAATTTATGCAGTTCTGACTCTATTGCTTTTTCTTCCCCTAAGTTATTGCTGACTAGAAGATACATTTATCTTCCTTTTTGATTTTGTTGTTTTGTTTTTCAGTTGATGAGGGAAAAAAATGTACCTTGTTGTAACTATGGTAACAACGATGCTTTTTTTCCCCTTCTTTCTTTCTTTTCCTGTAGCTTGGCAGATATTCAGTTTTGGGATAGGAAAATCTCAAAGGTCTTAACCAATTTATCATTAAAAACACAATTCCTTGTGTTTTAAGATCTGTGAATACCCACAAAAATAAGAAGTATATGAAGTGTAGTATGTATGTATATGAATTGTATATGTATGTATATGACTTGTAGTCAAGTATATGAATTGTAGAATGCTCATATGCCCTGAGGTTTAAAATTGCATTTAGGTGTGTCTTACTATTTATGAAATAGGAATGGGTCAGATTCTGCTATCAGAGATAGATCCAACTCTGTTTGAAGCACAACTCTGATCAAATAGATGGCAATTTGAAATCATCAATAATTCCCTACTGCGTATCAAACCAATTGCCAATGCTTGCTCATCCTTCTATTCCCATCCAAGAGCCCTAGAATCCTGCTTTAAACCCCAAAGACTCAACCATATTCCATACATGCCCCACTTTGTTATGGTCCTGATTGGTACCGATTTTAGCTCATCACTTGTTCTCTCTCCTTCCTTAATTCTCGCTCAAATTTCAGCCTTCTTAGGCCAAACAGTCATCCTTCCACCCAATTTCAACACACCTTGGGACATCCTCATATAGTTTACATTAACTTCTCTAATTCACTTCTATAAAACAGGCATGTAACATTTAACATTCATCCTTTTGCTATTTGCAACTTCAATTTCCATAAACCACTCCAAAAGCTCATGACAGGAAAAACAAATTGGTTTCATGCTGTAGAGTGAGCAAGGGTTTTCTACTTGGGACATGAAATAAACAGCCTCAGCTTTTAGCCTATGTATTGGTCTCCAATCATCCTCTTGTCTATAGCTAATGAGAGAAGTAGAGAAGTAAAAAGCTGTGACTATTCACAAATGTCTATGGATGGTTCCTCAAGGGTCTTCTACAGTATAAAATCTAGGCTTTATTCTTTATTTTATAGTATTAAAAATAGGTCTTAGCTGTGCTCGGTGGCTCAGCCTGTAATCCCACGCTTTAGGATGCTGAGGTGAGTGGATTGCCTGAGCCCGCAGGTTCGAGACCCGCCTGGACAACTTGGCGAGACCTCATCTCTACAATAAAAAAAAAAAAAAAAAAAAAAAAATCAGCCGGGCATAGTAGCGCGTGCCTGTAATTCCGGCTACTCAGAAGGCTGAGGCAGAAGGATTGCCGGAGCCCAGCAGGTCGAGGCTGCGATGGCCGGGAGTGCCCACTGCACTCCAGTCTGGGCGACAGAGTGAGACTTCAACTCAAAAAAAAAATAGGTCTTTTTTGTGGTTGCATTGGTGGGTATGGTTGATTTAGTGATCATCTTTCAATTCTGATAAAATAAATTGATGTTTCAATCTTTCTAATTCATTGAGTTTATTAATTTATCCCTTCATAACAAACATATATTAACTACATTCAAGGTGCCGTTCACCATGCTAGGTGATAAGATAATTACAATAGATAATATGGAATATTCTTTGCCCCCAAAAATGCTTAAGTCTACTAGTAAAGACCAAAAAATTAAAAATTAAGAATCAATGTGAGAGATCAAAGAGACATGTCAACTAAATGTAATATGTATTCAAGTTCCTGGACTATGTTCGATACTAAAGAAATAAACACCCCCCCAAAAAAGGCTATAATGAACATTTTAGAAAAATTGATTTGAATGTGGATCATTAATTAGATTATGTTATTGTGATGAATATAACCTACTCTCAAGTTATTTTAAAAAATAAAGTAGATATAGTTTTATTATAATTATTAGTGTGTGTGTATATATATACATATAAACACAGAGAGACTATAAAATGAATGCAGAAAAATGAATAAAATTGATGAATCTGGTTAAAAGATATGTGGAAGTTATCCAAATTATATTTGCAACATTTCTGAACGTTTGAAGTTGTTTCAAAATAAAAATAAAAACAACGTGACATAGCATAAAAAAGTTTGATTCAGTGGGCGGTGGCCATGATGAAAAGAAAAAGCCCAGCTATATTTGGTGGAGTGGGGAAAAAAATTGGTAAAGAAATGCCTGACCCATGATTTTAAAAGGTAGCAAGTTCAAGTTAGGTATAGCAAGAATCAAAACTGAAGGCAGGGTTGTGAAAACTACCAGGATACGATTTTATACTTTTTGAATGTGAAAAAATAGACCTTTGGTTCTGCTGCCCCACCATAATAAACAAGAATGACAGGCAGATTTAAAGTTTAGATATCATCTTTTCCATTAGCCTTGAGAGCAGGGCTACATTGTAATCATATGTGATATATATATCATACACGATATATATAACATACAGTGGTTATATATATGTGTATAAATTGTATATATATATCTTTGTACAACTTATAAAGAAATATATATATATATCTTTGTACAACTTATAAAGAAACATTCAGTATTTCCTTGGAGTCGTCCTAATCATAAAATACAAGCACGATAATCTGTCAAAAGAGACCTATGATGCCAAGGCAAAACCAATGGTTGCCTTCAGCTTGGTAGATAATTAATTACATCACCTGTATTGATGGGGCGCCGGGTCTTTCCTAGAAACTCAGCACAATACTATGTGTAGTTCTTACAACAACACTATAACGTAGGAACATGACTATATTCATGTTAGATCTAAACAAACAGGGTTTAGGAGATTTGCAGTTTCTCCCCCCAGTTACCTACGTAGGCTTTGATAAAGGTGAGAATCCAACACCAGCAGCTTTTTACCAACGCCAGGGCCCTGGTCACGTCCACGTGAGAAGGAAGAGCTCAGTCTCGGGAAATACCTTCAAGTGGCCAGACCCTTATTGTAAGCTGAATATTTAATTATCAGACACCTGGGAAGTGTAGTATTCTTATTTTCTAGATGAGAGAACAGACACTGAGAGTTTAATAAATTGCCTAAAATAGCAAAAGGCTGGATTTGGATGTATTTTCTCATCCGTCTGGCTTCAAAACTCATCACAATTTTTGCCCTGCCTGTTTTCCAATCTTTTTTTTTTTTTTCCCAAGGAAAAGCCTGCTTTTTTAACTGACATCCTTCCTTTATGATTTTAATCACCCCCAGGGATTTCTAAATTGAACCTGATGGCTGATCGTGGTGCCATGGTATTGCTTAACTGGTCATCTACCACTCAGAGGAGTCAGCAAGTGGGGGTGGGTAATGTTTAAATATATATATATATATATATATATTTATATATATGTTTAAATATATATATATATTTATATATATGTTTAAATATATAAATATATATATATATATAATTTTTCTTGGTTTCTGTCTTAAAAAAGAATTGTGGGCTTCTTGGCAGAAGCTTATTTAGAAGCAAGAAAATATAATTCTGCTCATCACTTACCCCCCCTTGAAATTCAGCGATAGCTCAAAGACAGACTCGACACAAATGGTGCCATGCTGGTCTCTTTTCTTTTAATGATGTCTCAATTGAATTTTCTCAGTGAGGAAATTAAAAGAGAATTTTTCTAAGCGCCAATGCCTCTGACTCCTTGTGGGATTAAAAAAACAAAACAAAACCCGCTGAACTCTTTCTGCCTCTCTGAGGATCAATGCTTGGGAGATTTTGCAAAGGTAACTGACCCCACAAGGTTTTTGATGAGTTCTAGGACAGGATTCATTCCAGCTGGTTCTTTCATAGATATTCTGGCACCTGCAGAGTCTGCTCACAGGAGTAGAGCGTTTTTTTAAAAGTGAAGTTAGCAGCAATGAGTCGAAGGCTCCCCAGCAACAATTATGCTGAGTAAGATGGTGATATTTTCTCATCATCATTTTCAATTACAGTTCCTCCCTCTCACTCCCACGGTCCCAGATCCACAATGAACTGGGTATTTTCGCTCTGAGTGATAAAGGTTCATTGCAAGGGGGCGTAGATTCTTTGTCATTCCTTACAATATGGGCTGGTTCTTCAAGTTCCTGGGTCTGCCCAAGTTCGTGAGAAGCTAGGAATAGAAAGCCTGTGCTCCATTCTCTGAATTTCCTTCTTCACTCTAAAAATTACTCCCTTCTTCATATAGGGAGGTGACAAACTAATAAGCAGCCAGTAAAACCAAGCTCACCCTTCCTTCTGAAAGATGTCATTAGTATGCATGAGGTCAGCAAAGGATACATAATGAGTTCATTTATCTTCAAATCCCAAGCTAGAACAGTTTCATGAAATATATACATTGCTCGTGAGACATGTTAAAGTTTGCTAGGAGTAGTATTTGCTGACAAAGGAAATTAACAGTATTTTAAAATACATGCCTATTCTGTGCCAGGCATTGTTCTAGGCACTTTACAAACATGAATCCTCAAGCATGCTCTGTAAAGTAGGTGCAAATGTGATCTTCATTTTCCAGATGAAGGAACTGGTATTCCCAGTCGTTAAGGAAAATGCCTATATTCACGCTACTGGGAGTCAGATTGAGGTATGCACGTTTCACAGTCCCCATGAACCTCTGTACTCCACCGTAAAAAAGTTAGAAACAAGGCAAGAGCATGTCACTAGACATTTAGGAAGGATTTTTACATAGCATTCTGGCTAGAAGGAGTAGGCCTGATGTTGATCTTACATGGCATGCTCACAAAAAAACCTCAGTGGGTAAATTTATATAGTTTGACTTTATTTGGAGGTGTGGGAGATTTAATCTCCCTCCTCAAAATTATCTTCTGCTGCAGGTATATCATGAGTTTTGCAATGGTGGTGTTTAACAAGTCAAAAATAAACAGAGAATCTCAGCATTGAATGTGTTTTAAAGATATAGTTGGCCCTCCGAATCTGTGGGTTGCTCATCAATGGATTCGACCAACTGCAAGTTGAAAATATTTGAGGAGAAAAAGACAATACAAAATGATGCAAATTTGAAAACAGTATAACAACTATTTGCATAGCATTTATATTGTATTAGGTATTATTAATAATCTAGAGATGATTTGAAGTATAAAGGAGGACGTGTAGGTTAATATGCAAATACTATGCAATTCTATTTATATAAGGGATCTGAGCATCCATAGGTCATGATATCTGCAGGATGGGAGGGACTGAATTCAATCTCCCAAGGATATTGAGAGAGGACTCTAATTTATTCTAACTTCTAACGGGTCCCAATCACACAACTTAACTCTCTTTTACAGTACAACTGTACTGTTATCACCCCAGTAATGAAATATATCAAAATATGTCAGCTAGAGTCAAGTAATGTGCTGTTTGGTCTATAATTCCTTTGCATTATATATTCACGACTACCCTATGTGATAGCTATCATGATTGTCCCTACTTTCCACATGAAGATATAGACTTAAAAATGTTGTGTAACTTGCCCGAGGTAACAAAACGTATCATTAGTACAGCTAGAATTCAAACCAAAGTAATCTGAACCTGAACTCTGTGATGAATACATCGCTAGTTCGGCGATTCTCAAGGCATGATTGCCGGAACATGAGGGGTTTCCCTAGATCCTCTCACGGATTCCACGAGGTTAAAACCATATTCATAATAATCCTAAGACATTCTTTGCCTTTTTCTCTGTGCTGACGGTTTCAGTGATGGCGCAAAGGCAATAATGGGTAAAACTAATGGTGCCATTGCAAGAATCCAGCAGGGCACAGACTAAAGTAGCAATTGCTGTATTTCTTTTTTGCTTTACTTTTGTATTTTAGATTCAGGGGGTACAAGTGTCTGTTTGTTACAGGAACATACTGCATACTGGAGGGAGTTGGGCTTCAGAGGGCCCATTCCCCAGATAGAGATAACTTCAGAACCCTAAGCCCCCTCTTCCCTCCCCCCTTTTGGTGTTTCCAGTGTCTGTTATTTCTATCATTTTGGCCACTTTGCCCCCACATATAAGTGAGAACGTGCAGTGTTTTGTTTCTGTTTCTGAGTTAGTTCACTTAGAATGATCCTCTTCATCCATGTTGCTGCAAAGAAAATGATTTTGTTTTACTTTAACCAGTCACTGTATTTTAAACCCACACACTGGTAGCAAAACCATTGCTAGTTCTCCTTCCTTGATGATGTAGTAAAAGTTGTCAATCTGATTAAATTTTGACCTTTAAGTGTGCATCTTTTTAAAAAATATTCTGTGTAATGAAATGTGAAATACAAAAGAAGTATTTTTTTCTGCATAAAAAAGTACAATGACTGTCTCTTAGAAAAAAAACACATATATGGTTGAGTTGTGAGTTTGGACTAGTTGCTTTTTTCCATAAAACACAATTTGATTTGAAGAGATTACTAATATAGCAGCTATGGTTTTTCAGATATGGCTATTTGGCAGGCATTTTTTTCAAAAATTAATAAAGTGAGCCCATCACTTTAAAAAAAAAACTGACATTATTTGTGACCTATAGTAAAATTGGATTTTTCAAAGCAAAAAATCAGAACTTGGAAGGCCTGTATCTATCACAGTGGACCTGACAACTTCCCAATACTAAAAATAAAATTCCGATTAGATGAGCAATGGCCTTAATAAATGTGATTTTTAAAAATATTGTATAATAAAATTTGTTAGTATCTGTATAATTCAGTAAAGCAGTGTTAATCAAATGATTCATGTATGCTGTTACAAGCTCACACATGGGTAAAAGATCAAAGTGCAAGTTAAGGCCAATGCCTTATAATGTTACAGATATGAAGAGCTCATTGGTATGGTTTCAGATTTCACACTGCAATTGACGTTTTAAAAACTTCTTGTTGAATTTTCACATATCCATGTACACAGTTATCTGAAAAGGTGATAAAGATACTGTCCCTCCCTTCAAACTTCATATCAATGTAATGGCAGGTTTTTTCAATATCTCAAATAAAATGACATAGCTATACTGACTGAATTAGAAAACATGAGTATACAGCTCTCTAATAAGCCAGACAACTGTAAAATAAGGCCATTCTTTTCGTTTTAGATGATTGAAAATAGATATTTTTCTAAAACTATGTTGTTTATGTTAAGATGTAATAGGTTTACTGTTGTTATTTTAGATATGTTATTACTTTTTAAAATTCTTAGTTTCATTTTATTGATAGATATAACACACTTAAACAAAAACTTTTTATGGATCCTCAGTAATTTTCTAAGAATGCAAAGGGGAGATTTTTAACACCAGACAATCTGATAACTGTCATGCTAGATTTTTCCAACCTTTATCAGATAGATTTTTATCTGTTTTGTTGAATACATCCAGTTGTGGGACTTCACTACCTCTTAAGAAATTCCATTACATTTTAGAACCCATCAAATTATATTATTTGACTTCTACCTGTTTGTCTTGGTAACATACTCTGAAATTAAACAAAGGAAAGCTAATCCCTCTTCATCAAGACAGATCTTAAGAACTGTAAAATTATCACAATGTTAACTTAAAATTAAACTATCCTCACTTAACATTTATTTCTTCATCTTTTTTCATAAAGATTAAGCAATTTTATCAAATGTCTTTCTGGAATCTTGACATACTGTGGAAACCCTTTTCCCCTGATTGGCCCGTAAAGGAACTAAGAGAAGAAGAATATAAGATAAGTATGCCAAAATTTCTTCTCTAAGAAGCTGTGCTGACTGCTGGGAATAACAATTTCTTGTCCTAACTGTTCACAAGCTATCCATGACAGAGTTTGATTGAAATCTAAGACACTTATTAGAGGACTATGGTGACTACAATAAAAAATAATTTTAGTTGACTATGTATTTGCAACTCTACACTACATTTTGTGTGTGTTAATGTATGTGCCACAGTTGTACTACAGCAACTGTAGATTGGGCTGTTTGGGGAAACATTATCTTTGGAGGTAAGTACCTCCTTCTCTGCTTTCATTGCACTGTGAAATATTGGGCACGCATTTTTTTCCAGTTCTAAGTTTGTTGAGTTATCAAATAAAAATCTTTGCTTACATAATCTTAGATATACTTATCGAATGTGCATCGATTCTATTCATACTCATTTAAGGATTAAGAAATATTTCAGATGGGTTATTGCTCTGTTTGATTTTTTCTGAAAATGATTTTTTTGAAAACTAGTTAAAGTCATGCACTTAAAACAAAAAAAAATTCGAAAACAACCAATCCTTTTTCAAAAAAAATAATGGTAAAATATTTTAGGTGTTCTGTTGATTGCTTTTTCTCACTTCCTTTTTGGCAGAGTGAGTCACAGTGAAAAATTTTAGATTTGAGTGTTTTATCTCTTTTAGAAACCTTCTCAGAATCACCCCCCCTCCTTTTTTTTCCTTTGACATCTAATATTTCTATTGCAAACATCAAGCAGAAAAACACAGTGTTACACAGGCCACCAGAGACAAAAAGGCAAAAAATAATGACTCTACATTTTGGTCCATTTAATTGCGACTCCAATGTCAAGAATTTGATACTAGAAATGTAGAAAGCGACAGTCATACAAAGTAAAAGCATCCTATGAACATAACAGTTTGAGGATGATGGGGCAGGAAGTCTGTGCACAAACTGGAGATTAAAGTTCAAAGCGAGCCGGGTTCGGTGGCTCAGCCTGTAATCCCGCGCCTTGGAAGACTGAGGTGAGTGGATTGCCTGAGCCCGAGGGTTCGAGACCTGACTGGGCAGGCGAGACCTCATCTCTACAATAAATCAAAAAATTAGCCAGGCGTGGTAGCGCGCGCCTGTAGTTCCAGCTACT
>CAUYQG010200689.1:0-37368 GCA_963574415.1 Tarsius wallacei | reverse complement strand
GTTTCAATTTTCAATGTCTCCTGCATTTTCTATGATTCTTATAGTTTGAGGTTTTATGTTTAGGTCTTTGATCCACTTAGAGATAATTGTTGTGTATGGTGATAGGTAGGGGTCCTGTTTCAATCTTCTACATGTGGTCAGCCCGTTTTCCCAGCACCATTCACTGAATAGGTTCTCCTCTCCCCAGTGGTTGTTATTGGAGGCTTTGTCAAAGATGAGTTGGCTAAGAAATTGACACTTTGCTTCCAGAATCTCTATCCTGTTCTGTTGGTCTATATGCCTGTACTTGTATCAATACCAGACTGTTTAGATTATTGTAACCTTATAGTAAAGTGTGAAGCCTGGAATTGTGATACTTCCTGCTTTGTTTCTTTTGCTATGGATTGTTTTGGCTATCTGTGGTCGTTTATGTTTCCACATGAATTTCTATTGTCATTTCTAGGTCTGAGAAGAATGATGTTGGTAATTTAATGGGTATTGCATTGAATGGGTATTGCATCCTATCCATGAGCTTGGAATATTTTTCCATTTGTTTGTGTCTTCTTGGATTTCTTAGAGCAGTGTTTTGTAGTTCTCATTGTAAAAGTCTTTTACTTCTCTGGTTAGGAAGATGCCGAGGTATTTCTTTTTTGTATGTGACTATTATGAATGGGATTGTGCTTTCTCTTTGGTTCTCTGCCTGCTTGTTGTTGGTGTATAAGAATGCAACTGTCTTTGCACATTTATTTTGTACCCTGAGACTTTGCCAAAGTCCTTTATCAGTGCAAGCAGGTTTTTGACAGATGGAGACTGTGTTTTAAGAAGGTGAGTAGAGCTGGGCATGGTGGCTTATGCCTGTCATCCCATTTCTTTGGAAGGGCGAGGTGGGAGGATCACTTGAGGCCAGGAGTTTGAGACTAGCTTGGGCAACATGGCGAGACTGTCTCTAACAAAAAAAAAAAAAAAGCTAAGCATGGAGGTGTGCACCTGTAGTCCTAGCTACGTGGGTGACCCAGGTGGGAGTATCACCTGAGCCCAGGAAGTCAGGGTTACAGTGAGCCATGATTGTGTGACTGCACTCCAGCTTGGGCAACAGAGCAAGACCCTGTCTCAAAACTAAAATGGTGAGTGGGCTGGATTGAAAGTGCCATTTGAGATTCACCTGGGTGTGGCAGGTGACAAGTGTAACTGTCCAAGGGTAAGGCATGTAGATCTCAGCAGAAGTGTGCCACGTGGGCTGGAGAGATGGCCATATGGAGATGCAGTGTTGAAGGCGATCTAGTAGCTTTGTGGGGCAGAATCTCCCCAGGACGTCCTTCCCCTGTCTCCCCTGCACACTGTCACTGCAGGGCACTGCTGTGTTTGCAGCCACAATTTAGAAGCAGGTCAAGCAGGTTTGGTGAGCTCCTATTAGAATCTATTCTGACCCCCTAGAAAAATGCATTTCTTCTTGCCTAAGATGCCTCATGTTTATCAGGCTAAAGACAAATTCTGCCTATGGGAAGTTGGAATCAGCTCAGTTCTTTGTCCAGAATTGGAGACTAGTGTAAGAAATTTTTTTCTATTTGGCATTTCATTATATTTTGCTTCTTCACAATTTAATAACGGATGCTTCAACTTATCATTGTGGTCAGGAATTAATTTTATTTGAGAGCCGTCACTTTTGAATATATTACATTCACTTTCATAACCTGCCCCTTCCCCCTGTTATTGTACTGTGAAATTGGGACAGTTATTCAGTGTCTTTGTCCTCGTCTGCTACTCCTCTCGAAAATAAATACTAATTTTTGGAATTCTCAGTCTTATTTATTTATTTTTTTAAAGAACAGTGACTCATCCCGAATTACCCAGAATTCAAAGACAAAGGTGATTGGAATCTTAATGCCATAATATTTCTTTTTTTATTTGCAATTTCTAGATGCCTGAGTTTTCCACAAACATATGTCATTAAGAAAGAAGGCCAGGGATTTTTGTTGAAACTTGGGTTTTTTTTTTTGTTTGGTTTTTTTACCCGAGGCTGGAGAATGTAGGGGACAGAGAGAGCATAAATATTTATTGAGTGCTCAGCATGGTCGGGTGTGTTAAGGCACTTCCCACACATTCTCACTGTAGCCACAGGAGGAGACAGATGTGGCCTTGGTCTGGACCCTGGGAGTTCCACACATGCCTCTGTGCCAGCGAGTCCCCAGCAAATGGAGCTGTGCTTGTACATTTCGTCCTTCTTACTCCACTTGGTGCATCTTGAGGGCAGGGCCAGAGTCTTATTTGTCTTTTAATTCCCAGCTCCTGGTGGTTGCCTCCTTCCTCCATATTCTTGCTTTTCCTGCATCCTCAGTGGCAGCTCTTTGTTTCATCTGGAGAGTCTTCCTTTCCACTTCCCCATTAAATACTGGAGTTCCTGAGGGCTCCACCTGAGATCTTCTTCTACTTTGCTCCTAAGCTTTGTCTCTCAAGACTTTTTGTACCTCTGCCTCAGTGATTCCTCTGTCCTACATCTGAATGCCTGCCCTACAAGGCTTTTGACTTGCAGGGGAGATGGGGGAGATGAGTCTGGGTGGTGGTTTGGTTCGTGGCTGCTGTCCTTGTAGTCCATCGGTGATTGGCTTCCAGCAGTGTCCTCATACTACTGTTACCTTTCTTGTTTTTCACCCTGCTTTGACTCAGCAAGGGAGAGGGGGAGCCTGGCCTTGTGCCCTCCCCATCTAGCTCCCAGGAGAAGCTTCCTTGGGGGCTTTGTTTAACTCCCAATGAGCTCTGGAGGAAATGCCTAGAGGTGGTGGCAAGCCCCTTTGTCTGCAGGCCAGCGCCTTCATACCCTTGCCAGTTCGTACTAGGCTTTGAGCAAGTCCTTGATTCCAACTGGACCTTTTTGTCAGCTTGCTTGGTATTTGGCAGCGTCCTGTCGACACACTGGGGCCCTGCTTCCCCTTGCAGGTGCCTCTCTCTACATTTCAGGTTAGTTGTTTTCTCTGTGACCTCAGCTTTCTGATGGGTCAGGGAAAGTTAAATTTCAGTTTATCTGCTCCCTCCTTTTTTCCTCATAGTAAGGGTAGGAGCAATGTTTCTTCCGGCTCTCTACATCTTTGAGCTGAAATCTGTTCACATCTTACATTTTAATTCCAACCTGCAATTATTTTCAGATTGTTTTGGCCATTTGTCATGTTATGCACGGCTGTTGTTTTGTGTTCAGTGGGTTATCTGCCTTTGTTCTGAAGGAAAAAGGTTAATGATGCGTTGGACAGCCTGCCCATTGTTATATTTAGCCCGTGCCACCTACCAGCCTTCTGACTCACAAACAGTAATTTCACAGCATGCCAGCTTAGCCGAGGGAAAGGTCAGCCTGCTCCGGCTTTCCTGGAGCTCTTGGGAGCACATCTCTGAGTGCTGGGGCTTCCTTCAATACAGAAAGTTTTACAATACCCCTAAGCTGAATTCTTGCCCCAGACATCTGTCTAATAACCTGTGAAGTACACTAGCCACTGTTAGCCTGGCAGGTGGGAAGGTGGACTCAGCTCTTTGATTTAAATTCGGGCTGGAAAATAACTTTCTCAACCACCAGGACAGAATGAAAATCCAGGTGTTTGTCGTTCATCAGCAACAGGTGATCCTGTTGTGGGCAGCTAGAGCTGAAGTCTCTGGACCATCCATCTCACTGTTCTCATTATTGCCTTTTCCAACCAAGCTGGTGGTGACTCACTGTGAAACAAATTAGGTAGGTGTTCAGAAGAGGGGATTGAAGAATATTTTTGTCCAAAGAGAAAAGGGTTGGTTTTTGTGGTTAACTGCAAGTTGGTTTACTATTAGTTCATGATGTTGATCACACCACTCTCACCCATTTTCCTTTCTAAGTAGTTTCTTGCCCTCTCTCCATATCCATGTCACTGCTCTGGTTCAGTGGCCCTTGTCATTTCTCATCTTTATCATTTTAGTAGTCTTTTCATTGGTCTCCCAGCTGCTAATTTTGCCCCCTTTCCACTATCTTCCACATTGTCGCCTCAATGCTATTTCTGAAGCAGATTCTGATGTTGTCCCTCATGTGTTGTGCAGCTTCCAGTGGTGTTCCATTGTCCTCAGGATAAAGCTTCTCCTTTGTCTGCATGGTCATGCCCTTGCTGCCATTTAGCCTCACTGCCTACCCTTCTCCCTCATTTGGTTTGTAGTCTAAAAATATGGAATTACTTGCATTTCCCTGATTTGCCATGCGCTCATGTTTACTGCCTGCAAGTATAGACTAGTGGTTCTCTAATTTCTCTGCACCCTGGAATCACCTGGGGAATCTTTAAAAAAACTTGCCTAGCTCCCACTCATAGACATTATGATTTAATTAGCTTTAGGGTTTTAAAAAGCATCCCAAATGATTCTAATGTGCAACAAAGTTTGGAAGCCATTGGTATGCTCTGTCTTCCTTCTGCCTTTTTTTTTTTTTTTTTTTGAGTTAGGATCTCACTCTGTTGCCCAGACTGGAGTGTGGTGGCACCATCATGACTCACTGCAGCCTGGAACTCCTGGGCTCAAGTGTCCTCCCACCTCAGCCTCCTGAGTAGCTGGGACTACAGGCTCACGCTACCACCTGTCTAATTTTTTGATTTTTGTTTTTTTTGTAGAGATGAGGTCTCATCATGTTGCCCAGGCTGGTCTCAAACTCCTGGGCTCAGGCGATCTTCCTGTCTTGGCCTCCCAAAGTGCTGGGATTATAGGTGTGAGCCATTGCACCTGCTTATCTTTTACTCATTCTGAATCTCAGGTCAGCTTGTTTCAAATTCTTGGCTTCTCCAGGCAGACTCAGATGCTGCTTATTCTCTATTCCCTGTGATGGTGAATTTTGAAATCTGGCAGGGACATCTTTTGACTCAATGATCATTCAGGAGATTTTTGGATGTTCTTTGTCCTTTGCTATTTCATATCAGTTTTAGAGCCAGTTTGCTAAGTTCCTCAAAGTAGTCTGTTAGAATATTGATTAAGGCTGCACTGAATCTAAAATAATTTGAGGGGAAAGGTGACATTTTTATGATACTTAGTTCCTATCTATGAGTATTGTGTCTCTTCATTTATCTTTTTAAATGTCTTTCAATAATGCTTTCTAATTTTCTCTATAAAGGTCTTAAAGTATTTTTACTAGATTTATTCCCAGATATCTGATTTTTGTTGTTGTGTTGTAAATGGTATTTGAAGTCATTTTTTATGGAAGTTTAACTTACATACAGTAATGAACACAAATGTTACATTTATGGCTTAATTAATTTTTATTTTTATGCTCATATTAATCTGTGTAACTACTCAGACCATGATAGGAATAATTTCTATCACCCTCTGGTTCCCTTGAGTCTATGCCAGTCAATAACTCCCCATAAAGATAACTGTAATTATGACCTCTATCATAATAGATTAATTTTATTTGTACTTAAATTTCATATATAGGAAATAAATGCCATATACATTCTTTTGTGTCTTTTTTTCTTTGGCTTAAAATGACACAAATATATTCCCTTACATTGCTCAAGGTCAGAACTCTGAAATCATTGTATAGATGTTGTTTTTTTTCCCTCCCCACTCAACATTGTATCTGAGATCCATGCATATTATTGTGTGTTGCATTTGTTCTTTTTTATTGCCAGATGGTATTCTATTGTATGAAAATACCACAATTTATTCATTTTACTTTTGATGAACATTTGGGATCTTTTTACTTTTTGGCTATTATGAATGATGTTGCTATAAACATTCTTGTGCATGTATTTGGTGGACATAGGCCCACATTTTTGTTGGCTTTAATAGATCCACAGCCAAACAGATTTTCAAAGTGGTTATTGCGATTTTCATATGCACCAGTAGTATGTGTGAACTCTCTTTTGCTCCACCTCCTCCCTACTCCTTAGTCAGTCTTTTAAATCATAACTGTTCTGGTCCATGTGTAGTATTGTCTCATTGCGGTTTTAATTTGCTTTTCTCAGGTAGCCTATGGTGGTGCACACCTTTCATATGCTTATTTATTATTTGCATATATACTTTTGTGAGATGTTTGTTAAAGCGTTTTCCTTATTTTTTTATTGAGTTATTTACCTTCTAATTGATTTACAGGAGTACTCAATATATTTTGGGTATTAGCTCATTGTCAGTTATGAGTATTGCAAATATCTTCTTATAGTCTGTGACTAGGCTTTTTACTCTCTTAGTGTTGTCTTTGATGAACCGAATTTCTTAGTTTAAATTTCTGAATTTTCTTTAATGTCTTAATTTTATTATCGCTCTTTTCCTTTTAGTTAACTCTAATTTTTGATTAGTAAATCTTTACCTAAATCAGGGTCATGGGAATATTATGTTTTCTTCTAGAAATGTTATTGTTTTAGTTTTTACATATAGGCCTATGAGCCATCGTGAATTAATTTTTGTGTGTAGTATTGTGTGGTACACATTAGTTACAGTATTGTTGAATAGGGGACAGGCATTTTAGAATATTTGGAATTGTGTCATATAGTTTTAAGTTATAGAAGTAACTAATTTTTAATATTCTGTTCTAATAGATAACAGGACTTACACAATTTCCTTCCTTTTTCTGTTTTTTTTAAAGCATTGTATAGTTTAGCAAGTAAGCAATCATAGTTCCTATTTTTCTCTATCACCCTCACATTTATTATCTCTTGTATTTCATGTAGTCTACTGTCTTTGGGATTGTTCTGAGGATAAACTAAATCATAGTGCCTGCCCTCCTGGGGCTCAGTGTCCAGGGTAGCACTGTCCACAGAACTCTCTGCACCAGTTGAAATCACCTATGTGCTGCTTCCCACTGTGGTAGCCACTAGACACATGTGACTTTGGTCACTTTGACATGGGTGGTGCATCAAAAGGACTAAGTATTAATATTATTTGATTTTAAATTTAAATACATTTCTCCAGTGGCTATTGTATTAGTATAAGTGTGGCAGGAAAGACAAGTAATTTCACAAAGAAATGAAAAAGTATAGCTTTGCTATATGCTAGGTATGAAAAGTATATGAGGTTGTGAGCATATAAACAGGGTTTGGCCTAATTTAAAGAGTTAGGGAAGTTTTTCTGTGGAAATAACGATTGAGGGAAGATTTACAGGAAGAATAGGGCTAAGATAGATAAAAGAGGGTAGGGTTTAGTTTTAGTTTTTTATGCACATCTAAAAACCCTGTGGCAGAAGAGAGTAAAGCAAATTCCAGGAACTTAATATTTTTGAAAAGTGTGTGTGTGTGTGTGTGTGTGTGTGTGTGTGTGTGTGTGTGTATATAGAGGGTTTGAGGGGGAAGAGGGAGAGGAGGAGAAGGAGGTAGGGAGAAGGAGAGAAGAGAAAAACTCTTATATAGTTAGTCCTTAATAGACTTAGTCCAGAGGAATTAAAACTAATTTGTGGGGAAGAAAGGTTTTATGGGATGAGGGGCCAAAATTTTACTTTTGAGAATTTTTAAAATCAGTGTTCCACCTTGAAACTGTCAGCTTTGTGATTTCTTTTATTTGACTGACTGTTTAATGAAGAAATAATGACTTTCCCTGTTTTTTAGGGATGTGCAGAGCGTTGGGACTACTGTGAAGAATGCACTAAACATTCATATTGTACTTTGAGTTTCTCATTTCTAAAAGGAGAACAAGCACATGCCATTATTTGGCTTGGGCACCACCATTCTCCCTCTATTATCTTATGAAAAAGGCATTCTACTTTAATCTCAAACTGACAGTACTCTGGTTTTGTTTCCCTGATTTTTATACTAAAATAACATGTTAATTGAGCTATTTCTGTGGCTTTCTTTGGAGAATTGATGTTCCTTTATTTGTGTTTCTTTTCAAGTAGAAATGGAGTAACACATATAAACAAGATATAAAAGATATAAAACCTGGAGTGGAAAAATAAGAGGAACACCATGTCAGTACTGTTGAAACTATTACTCTCACTGCACAACCACACTGAATGTCTTTCTGCCTAGGTCAGAGGGGCAGGGTTGGTGGAGCCAGGGCTCTGACTCCAAGTTCAGTACTCCTTTTCACAAATTGCTTTTGGAAAAGCAAAAATGAACACCTCTGTGATGTGAACCCAGATCTCGGTCCTGTCTCAATCAGGGGAACTGGCCAGGAAGGTTTCTACTTCTCTCGATTTCCACAGAAGGGAGCATGTACTTCAGGGTCTTGGCCCAGTGCTCACAAATGTTTTCCTTATCTTTGTTTGGGTCCTCACCTGCTTTGGTTTCTTCTACTTCTTTTTCTTAATGATCTTTAGAAGGGAAGAAAATGCAATAATATACTTATGCTAACAGGGCTATTCAGTGGCTTAAAAGCGCTTTGAAATTGGAGTTCTGTGTGGCCCATGAAGCAAATGGTGTTTTCTGTTCAGCAAACGGGATAATTCTTATCAGAAGGTTCCACATGCAATCTTAAGTAGACATTGGATCTTGGAGTACAGTTTATGCTTGCGTGTATTGTGAGAAGGCCTTGCTGTTGTATGATAACTTATACTTTCCTTTGGCTGTGGCAGTCTGGACTCTCTGTGAAAGGACGATGAGGAAGTGTGCCACTGTGTGCACCACCCTGTGGAGTAGTATCTGGGACCTCAAAAGGAAATCCCACTGATTTTAGGGCTGCAGCTTTAAAGGACCTTTTCTGCCTATGTCATGTTGCTGTGTACACCATAGAGGGCAAGGGAATGTTTGTTGCATTGAAGACATATTGAATTGACACAAGCATAGTGTTTAGATGTCTGTTCAGGCATGCCATTTTGTGTACACTATTTCTTCTCTGATCTTCCTTCTGAAATTATTTTCTGTGTTCCTGAAGTGTATTATTATTTAGAAGTTCCTGGAGAGGATGTGCTGGTGATAAGTTCTCTCAGTTTCTGTCCAAAAATGTCTTTGTCACTATCATTCTTTAAATCAAAGATATGCTGTGTACATAAGTCTAGTTGAGCAGTTACATTTTCTTAAATACTTTAAAGACAAATTCTTACTGTCTAATGGCTTCCACTGCTGCTGAGAAGTTAGCTTCTGGTCTAATTGCTTTTCATTTGGATATAATCTCTCTTTTCCCTTTATCCTTTTATCCACCATGAAGTGTTTGTATCCTAAAAGAATTGTACTACCATTTTACTTAAAAATTTTTTTTTTGTTGAGATAGAATTCATATGCCATAAATTTGGTCACTTTTAGTGTATTCGCACAGTTGTGTGATTGTCACCATAATCTAAGTTTAGAACAAGTTGGGTACCACCCAAAACATTTCATGTGTTCAGTTGGTAGTTATTAGGCATCCATGTGCATGAAGGCTCCTAGCCTTGGCAAGGGCAGATGATGTTAAGTTTGGTCCCACTGCAGACAGTGGGACCAAACTGGGGAATGAGGACTGTTTCCATTTGAATAGTATATGAAGGCCACTATTTCTGTATGATTATTTTTTATTTCCTAAGAAAATTCCAAAGTTTCTGAATGAATGAGAATGCTTCTTTCTCCATGGAAATTAAAGATGAGTATTGGCTAATTTCTTAGCCAACTGCTTCTACTCCTTTGGCTTTCTTGAAGATATTTTATGATAACCAGATGGACTTTTTTGGCACCTGTGGATTTTATGAATAAGTGAGAAAGCATCTTCAAAATATATTCTACCTGGAACAGCTTACTCTGACAAACTCCTACTGAGCAATTGTTGCCTCCTTTTGCCTTTGTTAATGTTATTCTAGTTACATTTTATTCTAGTTTATTTTAGGTGCCTGTCATGAGAGGAAAATGTATATTCAGCCTTACCTATTATTGTCTCTTTTGAAAGTGTACGAAAATGGACACATTTCCTGAGTAGACCCTGCCACAGAAGGTAGATGTTAAGACACTTTGAGGGTCCTTATGATAGGTTTAATGGATCACATGGTGTACAGTTTTGACCCAATGATGTGCTGCAGAAAAACCTGGGCTGGTGAGCTTTCGTAGAAGGTCAGTGTTAGGACTGAAATGTGTTATTTGGCTCCATTTTACTGGGTAGTGACGAATCTGATAGTTCTGAGTTCTGGTTCTACCTGTGCTTCTGATGAACTGTGAATATTGAACAAGTTGCTTGCCTTCTTGGAACCTCAGCTTTCTCATCTATGGAATTGATAAGACTATGCCTGCTTTGTAGGGTATGAAAAGTCAGATGACATGTACTAAGTGCCCGATGCCAAACCAAGGACATGGTATTCAGGCATCAACCCTTACTATAGAACTAATTTCATTGCGACTCTGCTTTTTCTTTCCCCTGTACAAATCCTTTCAGCTGTCATTTTTCCCAATTGTCATCATAGTTGTGATATAGCTGAATTAAAGAGAGAAGTATTATTTTAGCATACAAAATTATATTTCTGAATTGCCCACAGAGATGCTCTTAATAGAAAAATTGAGCACTATAAATGGTAACTATGAAATTCTCTCTAAAAACTCAATTTTATTCATGATGCTCTACCAGACTCATACCATTCTTAAATACCCTCTGTCCTGATAAATCCACTCAAGTCTTTGGTTCTCCTACTAGGCTGCCTTCATCTGTTTGTAACTTTTTTTGTTCTGTCTTCCTATTAATTGTCATCCCAATCTGTTCTCTGTTCTATTTGTGATAGCCTGTGTTGGCAGAAAAATTGGCTGAATGATTGAACATAATTTTCTGCTCTCCACCCCACCCCAGCTGGAGAGAGATCCTTCACAGGCGTTCCCAGTGATTTGCTTCCCTGCTCACGACGTCTTATTTCATCTCATCTCATCTCTCACCATCCTGCTGCAGCCACCCCTTTTTCTCCCCAGCTCTGCTATTGTATGGGCCGAGAGCTCATCTTCAGTTTTCCAAATGCTGACTTCTGCTTCCTACCTGAGCTGGTGACATTCTGTCCCCATGTATAATTTATATGCTACTTGTGTTTTTTATCTTCAGTTGGATTCGAGAACAGACTTCTTTAGTCTACAAAAAATCCTCAGAGTGGTTTTCTTGGTATTTTTCTGAGCTTAAAGATTATAGATTTTTGAGGTTTCTTGGAGGTTTTGAGGTCTGTGTCCAAAAAGGAAGCAAATTTCAGATGTAATTTTTAGCTTTTTTTTTTTTTTAAAACCAAGTTCCTATATCTCAGAGTCTTCCATTTCCAAGATGTTGTAGGTTTTTGTTTTTCCAAGGTATTTTTACATATTATCTCATTGGGTTTCTTGAGTTGGTTCTTGTTTTAGAGCCAAGAATACTAAAGTTCATAGGATGTTGTGAGTTTCCCAGGGTCTCTCAGTATGGTGAGAAGGAGGGCTGCAGGAAGGCCCCATACCTGTACCTTCATAGCATATGATTCAGAGGAGGATAAACCTTACTCTTTTCGTCCTAGAATTTGTAAATCAAATATCACAGAAGAACTCTGTGCGACCCTACCTGTGCCTTCTGTTTATCCTCTGGATCAGCCACTGTTGATGGGATGTTTCCATCTCTGGCCATTGGTGGAATTGGGACCAACCCTGATCCCACCAGAACTAAACAGGGTGAAGAAGGAGCTGCTTCCCAAAGAGAAGAGGAATGTTGGGTAGACAAAAGCCAAATGGTCACTATATCTTTCTACTATAGGCCAATACCTGTGGACCATTTTTAGAAATGAAGACTTTAGTTATAACTTATTGTTATAAGTGTACAATAGGACTGGTATTTCCAAGGCAAGAAAGGCTGGGCACAGTGGCTTTCACCTGTAATCCCAGCACTTTGGGAGACTGAGAGGGAGGATCACTTGAGGCCAGGAGTTTGAGACCACATAGTGAGACCTTGTCGCTACAAAAAAAAATCAAAAAGTTTGCTGAGTGTGATGGCAGTCATTCCAACTACTTGGGAGGCTGAGGTGGGAGGATCGCCTGAGCCCAGGAAGTCAAGGCTGCAATAAGCCATGATTGCACCGCTGCACTCCAGCCTGGGCGACAGAGTGAGACTCCAACTCAAAGGAAGAATTAAAAAAAGAATCTGAGTCCCTTGAAAGCTAATAGCATTTGTGTAGTTTGTCAATGATGGGGGCATTCCATGAGGAAGAGCTAACCAAGCTATGTTCCAGGCCAGGCCGTGTATATGAGGGGTGGGGGCTGGGGAGGGGTGGGGGGGGGAGAAAGAGAGAGAGAGAGAGAGAGCGAGCACGATCAAGATGAGGAGACACAAAGACAAACACACATGAGATAGAATTTAATACCCCTTTGGGCATCTGCCCTTAACTCAGCCAATGATGACTTACTGGGTGAAATCACATTGAGTGGTCTCCCATACCATGCTCACTTCCAGGTCCATTTGACCTAGTTTCTGGGGTAGGATGATAAAAAATGCAGAGGTTATGTTTTGCAAATGTGTGTGTTCATATTAGTTGCCTTCACTGCAGGCATTGTGGTGTAGTGGAGAGTTTTTATATATTGTGTCCATGGTGTTGAGTGAGTGAGAAAAAAACAAAAAGATGAACTCATTAAACAGCTTTTGTTTGAGTCTTTGCAAATAAGTCTTTGCATGGAGACACCTGATAAAATTTCAGTTAACCAGGAGTTGAATGTGACTTTGGGATGATAGAATTTTTGTTGAGCGTGTGTGTATAAACTAAATGTCAAAATTGACCCTGTAATTTATTAATTCATTTAGTTACTATTTACTGAGGGCTTAAAATTTGCTAGAGTCTATGTTAGCCACTGTGAGGGGATATGATAATGACTTTGACAAAAATTCAGTCTTCAAGTAGTTTGTAGTCATGTAAAGAATCTAAGATGTGCATAAGTTGCTGTAGTAGGAATAGTGATAGCAATTTTTGCTGAATGCTTGCCATGTACCAGGTATTGTGATAAATACTTCCTATGCAGTAATTCATTTGTTCTTCTGTATAATCCTACAATATATGTGTTCTAATTATTTCCATTTTGGGAATGGTGAATTTAAAGCTCACAGAGGTAATGTAACCTGGTAAAGGGCATTTGGTCAGGGATTAGGGGAGCCGAGGTTCAGATTCCAACCCATCTGACCTCCTACATTTGGCCTCTCTGCATGTGTACAGGTTAGCATGTAGTAAGCATGGGTTGCAGGATAGAAAAGATGCTGGAACTCAGAGGAAGGAGTACTTCCTTTTGGTTAGGGGATCTAGGGGAGGATTATAGAAGAGGTAGCATTTGAACTGAGACAAAGAATTTGAGGATATCAGGATTTACGAAGATGGTTGTCAGATGGAAGAGAATTGCCAAGGTGAAAGGTGAAAAACATGTGCAGAACAAGGAATGACAAGGAATATATTTTGGTAGAAAATTTGTCTAAATCCAGTTGCTGGGACTGACATGATTCAAAGCTAGGCCATAGTTCCCATTAGAGTAGATTTATTTCCTGTCTACCTTTCTCTCAGTGTGTCATCCTTTGGGGTCCTAACTGAAGGTTCCAGGATTTGCTGTCCACTCTACATGGGAGGACACTGGATGTTAGTGTTTTTCACATCTAGTCCTTGGAATGAGTTTAAAGCTCTGCTCAGATTCTCAGCCTCTTGGTCAACTCTTCTTGATCTACTGGCATCTCCAGGGGAAATTTCATGCCAGGCTGGTGCCTCTGTATTTCATTTTTCTGATAAATAGTACCCTGTAGTTCTTTTCTTTTTTTGAGTTGGAGTCTCGCTCTTGTCGCACAGGCTGGAGTGCAGCGGCACGCTCACGGCCACCGCAGCCTCCACCTGCTGGACTTAGGTGATCCTCCCGCCTCAGCCTTCCAAGTAACTGGAACTACAGACACATGCTACCACATCCAGCTAGTTTTTGTGATTTACTGTAGAGATGAGGTCTCACCAAGTTGCCCAGGCTGGTCTCAAACCTGCAGGCTCAGGCAGTCTTCTCACCTCGGCCTCCCAAAGTGCTGGGGATTACAGGCTGAGCCACTGCACCCGGCCACCCTGTAGTTCTTATTAGCTCTTTACCACTTGAGTGGATTTTAAGACTACTTTGTCCATGTTTTATGGGTGTTCTTAGTGGCTGAGTTGGACTGAATTGTCTAGACTATTGTTATCAGGAGTTGAATCTTCTGAAGTTCATTTTATATCTATTCAGCTTGAGCTGCTTGTGGACGTCACATGGGCCTTTGTTGCCAGCACTTGATGCTTGGATCTCTGTTTTCTTTGGAAGTGCAGAGATGAACTTACCCTTAAATGTGTAATCACAATCTTCTTATGTGGTTTCCATAGGCATTACTAATAGAAACAGATAAATTTGTAATTTTTCTTATTTTAGATGTGTGGTATCTGATTCTTACATGTGCAATTTTGAGCATAAGGTATAATGAACTTTTCAAGTAGACTATTTTTTTAACCTAGTCAAGATAATTTAGCATTTGAAGATTTGAAGGCTCTAAATAGAAAATTATTTTATTCTTCTTTACTTAGTTGAATATTGTTTAACATTCTGAAAATTGAATTACTTAAGGGAACATACCTTAGCAAATGTTGTTTAAGAGAAGTTTTTTTCCTTTCTTTTTTAAAAATCATGAACCATTTCTATTATATGTTAATTATAATTTTTTCAAAGAGATATTAGGCAGAAGGCCTTGGGTCTAAGTGATTGGGAATTTGGCAATATCTGTTTTGTATCAGTTAAAGGTAAATACTCTTTGTTGTATGACAAGCGACTTTACTTTCTTAATAAGAAGTTAATCAGATTGGTTTGTTTGAGATATGCAACCACTTAAATTTTCTTTTCCAACAACTGTGTTATTGTGAAAGGGACACTGTGTTTGGAATCAAAGGCACTGAGTGGTGAAATTTAGATCTCCCACCCACCCATCTATTCACAGGTTTACTAAGTGTCCATTTATGTGCGGTACTATGTCTAAGATGAATTGTTGCCACTATGACCTTGGGCATGTTATCCATTGCTCTTCTTTAAAATGGGGGCAGATTTCTAAAAAGTGCTGTACAGATATGAACTGACATATTATCAACCTTACACTCCACTGTTTGCTCTTTCATCTCTGCTGTTTCCATATATCTTAAGCTAAAATTAATGTTAACTTTCAGTTCTTGCACAGATTGTCACTGTTGTTTGTTGTCTTGACCTGGTTCACACTAGAAGTCCATCATAGTTGTCATACTCATAGGTATACCTTTCTTGCATGCCAGCTGGTTTCTGTAAAGGAACTGCAACTGCTTGAAAATAACTTCTTAGGAGGTGATATTTTTATATTATTGAAAATAATAAAACTTTAGTCAAATAACTCACTAATTCAGCCAGATCTTCTCTCCAGTAAATTGTGAATTAGAGGGTAACTGAGGGCCAGATCATGCAGTGGCCTTGGCAACCCATGCAGACTTTGGTATTTCCTCTTGAGAAGGAGAAGCATGGTGTGATCTACCTTTCAGCAGATGACCTCTACCCACTGAGTGGAGAGTAGACAGTAATGAAGCTAGAGCAACATGAGAGAATAACCAGAAGGGAAATGACAGTGACTCGGACCAGGGTGCTGGTCACAAAAGCTGTTCCTGGAGCTAGCAGGGTCTCCTGTTGGATTGGACAAGCTGTGTGAGATGCAGAGAGGAGTTAAAGATCAGTCCTGGGTTAGACTGATCAGTTGATAGGTAATGTTAACAAATAAGAAAAAGACCAGATGACAGTGACCTTGGAGATTTACATAGGGTTGTGTGGCAGAGGGTGGTGACTACTTGAAATTGGATAAGAAGAGAGTATTTAGAGAGAGAAAGTGACAAGGTAGAGCCAGCATGTGAAAGGAGGGGAGATGCTTCCCAGCCTGAAGGAGCAGCCCCTACAGAGATGGGCTTGGCATGGCTCAAGCACAAAAGGAAGGCCGGAGGACTAGGGCTGTCAGATGAGGTGGTAAATAGCTGTCCTTTTGTAGCACATGTATGCTCATGGAAGATACAATAGGCAGTTATAATTCATATGAGATAGAATAGTAAGGACAGAAACTGGAGTGCTCCTTTGAGTTATACCTTTTGAATAAAACCTCCTATGTTTAAAAAAATCAAGCTAATGTGTCACTTGCAATTTTCATTCTTATTTTTTAGATGGAATCAGTGTGAGTGGCTTTCCCCTGTCCAGTCCTTTTCGACAGGTCATTCGACCCCGAGTGGAGAGCAAACCTGTGAACCCACCTGAGAGCAGCAAGGCAGGAGACTACAGCCATGTGAAGGTGAGTCAACCGCACAGAATGCAAGTCAGCTGGTGCCTTTCGTGGTTTCTGCAAAGCCTTTTCTAAAGCACAGTTCTGAGTATTTTTCAGAAAAGCAAGGGAGTGTGTATTTGAAAGCTGGTTTCTCAGTATTTTTCATTCTTGTACAGTGTTTTGGAAAGCAGTTACAGTGAAGCTTGAGTGCATAGCGTTTGGTGTTGTAAACTCTTGTTTCCTTGAGACGTGGAAATTTTGTGGGCTGAACCAAGTAATGTGGTGAATAAAGTAGTCTTTCCTGCCTTTTCCCTATTCATTTAAAAAGCAGTGAGAGTCTGCTAAAGTAGTGGATTTGCTATTTACTTATTTTACGTAAATGATAATCTGGAATACACATATTTTTCCACCTTCTTCTATTAGTTAAAATGTTGACTATTGAAGCCTCCAATATAATTGGAGATTTTCGATTTCTCTTTTAAGTTCTATAAGTTTTTATTTCATGTATTTTGAAACTCTGTTAGGTGCATACATATTTACCATTGTTATATCTTCTTGGTAAATTGGCCTCAGTATTATTATGTAATGTTCTTCTTTATTCCTGGTAATATTCCTTGTCCTGAAGTCTATATTTTCTGATGTTAATACAGCCAATAAAGCCTTTTTTATTACTAAAAAAAAAAAAAAGTTTATTTCTGATGTAGCTATTCTCAGTTTGAATATTTGTCTTGTAAGTTTTTCTTATTCCCCTGGCAAATATTTCTAGCTGTTAGTTTAGAGGGACCAAGGAAGCCAAAATGAATATACCAGCACCAAGTGAGTGTCAGGGCAAAGTTGAGGTGCCCTGAAAATTGTGGGTCAGCATGAGCAGAGACTGTTGGCTCCAAGGAGAGGTCTGCACCAGAGCTCCAGGTTTTTGAGTCATTAGCACTTGGAGAACTCTTGGTGTTTGAGCCTGCTCAAGGATAGCGTGTATAGCAGGAGAATTGAGGATTGAGGGTATTAAGGGCTAAGACTGGGCTGCAGGCAGCAAAGTCACTTCTAGGCAGACGTGTTCAGGACCAGGCTTTGGGATGCTGTTTACTATCCTCATACCAAAATTGAAGATGGGCATTGACCAGTTAGGACCATCAGAATAGCTTGGCTAAGATGCTTGTGAGTCACTGGTATAATGAATTTGAGGAATTGGGACTGCTCCAACTAAACCAAGATGAGGGGTGGAGGAATGTAAGATGCTGTCTGGTGAGGTCACAGCAAGAGAGAGTAAGCCAGTTTTGGGGGATGCAGTTCTTGTAAGTGGATCAAAGTGGTAAGGAACTAGATTTGGGCAAGAGTTTTCTCCCCTACAGGGCTCTACAGTAAGGAAAGAGTCTGAGGGTATGGTTGGGAGCACCCCATCACTGAGAGCTTGTTTGCACAGCAGCTTGATTGCTGTGTGGTAGGCTCTTGTGCTAGCCAAGGAGACAGGCTATGGAGAGAAGATTCCCACCAGAGGGAGCAAAGGTACTGAATGTGAACTAGTACAACACATGCACAGAGCTATGAAGTCGAGGATGCTGTTGGGGGTGGATTTGTGGCAGGGAGAGCAGGGGAGGAAGCTGGAGAGGCAAATTTCTTAGAGGACCCCTCAGGTTTTACATCGCCTCCAGCCTTCCTACAACCTTATCCTTATATTCTTTGTGTTTAGGCCCCTTGACATCATTAAACTTGTCCTGCAGCTCAGCTCACGGGGATTGCATGGCCTCAGTGCTGTCACAGATGGCATGCTTCTTTCTTTTCTGTACCCGTGCACACAGTTTCCTCTTAGTGCTGTCAGAAAAGCTGCAGGTGGCATGATGGCCTACTGGAGACAGTAGTAACTTTGGAGAGAGGAACGTTGGTAGAGGAAGGTTTATATCACTCAAGGTCTCTGCTACTTGCTGCTTTTCACTCAGCTGCTGTCTGTCTTGGTATGATAGAACAATCATCAATAGCTGCTTTGGTTGTAAGACTGTTGATGGTGGACCAAGGCTAACCAGATAGAGAAGAGATGCCCCTAGGGAAGTCAGAAGAGGGCATCTCCCTCAGAAAATCAGAAGAAAGCATCTCCCTCAGGAAATTTGAAGAGGGAATTTCTTCAGGAAGTCAGAAGAAGGCATCACCCTCAGGAAGTCAGAAGAAAGCATCTCCCTCAGGAAATTAGAAGAGGGCATCTCCTTAGGAAGTCAGAAGGCAGCATCTCCCTCTGAAAGTTGGAAGAGGGCATCTCCTTAAGAGGTCAGATGAAGGCATCTCCTCAGGAAGTCAGAAGAAGGCATCTCCCTCTGAAAGTCAAAGAGGGAAATCTCCTCAGGAAGTCAGAAGAGGCATCTTCTCAGGAAGTCAGAAGAGGCATCTTCTCAGGAAGTCAGAAGAGGGCATCTCCCTTAGGAAGTCAGAAGAGAGGCATCTCCCCCAGGAAGTCAGAAGAAGGCATCTCTCAGGAAGTCAGAAGAGGGCATCTCCTTAGGAAGCCAGAAGAAGGCATCTCTTCAGGAAGTCAGAAGAGGGTATCTCCTTCAGGAAGTTAGAAGAGGGAATCTCCCTCAGGAAGTCTGAAGAGGGCATCTTCTTGGGAAGTCAGAGTGAGGCATCTCCTCAGGAAGTCAGAAGAAGGCATCTTCCTCAGGAAGTCAGAAGAGGGCATCTCCTCAGGAAGTCAGAAGAGAGTATTTTCTTCAGGAATTCAGAAGAGGGTATCTCCTTCAGGAAGTCCGAAGAGTGCATCTCCTTGGGAAATCAGAGTGGGGCATCTCCCTTAGGAAGTCAGAAGAGGGCATCGCCTTCGGGAAGTCAAAAGAGAGCATCTTCCTCAGGAAGTCAGAAGAGGGCATCTCCCTTAGGAATTCAGAAGAAAGGCATCTCCCTCAAGATGTCAGAAGAAAGCATCTTCCTCAGGGAGTCAGAGGAGGGTATCTCCTTAGGAAGTCAGAAAAGGGCAGCTTTCCTATGTATTAGTCATATTTTCCTTTTTCTTTGCATTTCTCAGAGTTTTGTGAAAGGCTGGGTCTTTAATATGATATGTTGTAGCAGGTGTGGTTCTGAATTCCCTGCTCTTCCCTGGGGCTGATGCTGTTATTGTTCTTGTTTGTTTGTCTGTTTATTTGGTGATTTGCTTTGACTTTTATGTTTCCTTCAGTGAGTGAAATCTCGGCTTGTTATTTTCTGCTTAGAATTTTAATTGTTAACTGCCATTCCTAGAGCTTACCCTAGGCCTCTGAGCTTAGTGGTCAGCCAGTGTCTGATTAGAGGCTGGGCTTAAACACCTGGATTCAGCAAGGCTTCCACCCTTTCCTGGTGGGTCTATGTGTACCTTGGGGAATGCTTTCAAAATCTACCCTGGTTTTTCCTCTCTGAATTCACAAGGCCTCATGTTGAACCAGAGACCAGAGGCTCATGGGATCTTCTCTGACTTCCTGAGGGAGATGCCCTCTTCTTCCAGGTATATGTGAGTGTCCAAGGCACTGGAGATAAGTGAGGTCTTACCAAGGCCTTCTTTTACTCTTTCATTCACGGAGTCTTCCTGTTGAATACCTGGCTGGTCTGCTATTTTTTCATTTGCTGCAGTTAGTTCTTTGACTTCAGGCCAGCTGCAGCACTAGCCTTCCCTGTTTGTTTGCTCTTGAGATCCACTGTTATTTTTGATAACGCTGGACATGAATTTTCTACCCTCTGCTCCAAATAAAGTTAGCTTCTTTCAGCAGATGGTGGAGCTGTGTCTTCCACCTGCTTCTCCTGCCCAGGTAGAAGTTGTGCACCAAAGAGTTGGGGATAGGAGGAGTAATGGAAACAGCCCCTGGCTAAAATGTTAATTCTCCCATTTTTATCAGGAGTAAGTTGATTTTCATGAATAAATGCTTCTCAATTTGTTATATGCCCTTGATCAGTTTGAAAGATCTTTAAATGGTTGCTGTTGATGACCTTGTCCATTTTTATCTTTGCTTTTTTGGTAGAGGTTTAGCCAAACTTCTCATTAAGCCATTCTGGAAGTCCCACACCTTGGACCCATTTACTTTCTGGTTATTCTTTCAAAGCTGAGAATGAAATGAAAAATGCTTTTTTGGAAAGACGTTCCTTTGAGCCCATTAATATCTCAAGTGTTTATTTCCTAAATGTTGGTAGAGTAATAGAGAAGTTTAAGTGTTATAGTAATGCCCTGCAGCTCTGCTGTTTTTTGTTGTGGAAGCAGATGCGATTTTAATATATCAGTGATCAACAAGCTTTTTGTCTGAGCACTTAAACTCCTTATAGACTTTCTTTGTTCCTTTGAATACAATAGCTTATTTAATAGTGTGATTCCTTTTATTGTTTCCTTTCATTGCAGTAGGGATTAGCTTGTACAGGAATACTCATGAAATTTTGGGGACCAGGATGCTTACATTGTAAACTGTTTTGATGCAACTGTGGGATGCTACATTTCTTAGTTTTATGATGTGAATCCAGTTATAGGGTTATGGAGTCTTCCGTGAGAAAGGGGACTGACTCGTGTCCACTCTTTTTTTTTTTTTTTTGAGTTGGAGTCTCACTCTGTCGCCCAGACTGGAGTGCAGTGGCCGCTCCCAGCCACCGCAGCCTCAACCTGCTGGGCTCCAGTGATCCATCCACCTCAGCCTTCCAAGTAGCTGGAACTACTGGCGCGCACTACCACACCCGGCTAATTTTTTTGATTTATTGTAGAGATGAGGTCTCACCAAGTTGCCCAGGCCGATCTCGAACCCACGGGCTCAGGCAATCCACTCACCTCAGCCTCCCAAGGCGCGGGGATTACAGGCTGAGCCACCGAGCCCGGCTTCGTGTCCACTCTTAACTCTCAGATCCTGTCAAAGACTATCCACTGCTATTACCACCTTCTCCACCAAGCAGCTCTGTCCCCATTCTCAGACTCCAGTCGCTCCACAGAGTTTATTTTTCAACCACATGCTGCTTTGTGTCTTCCTCCCACCCTTTCTTGTGCTAGTCCAGACGTCTTCCCAGGTAGGCTCGATCTCCTTAAGGCCAGAGAGGAAGTATTTATGTTGCCTGCTCATCCCTTTATCCCTCCATCCATTTTGCATTGATGCAGTGGACATGGTGGCTGTACCCTATACCTTTGTGCCCCTGTACGCCCTGGCCTTGAGCACATGTCCAGCATGTTAGGTGGTACATTCATTCACATGGGATCTCTATGGTAGTAGTGATGACTTTTTATCTAGGCTGGGTTTAGGACCCTTTCTGACCCACTCTCACTGTTTGCTTTAATTAAAGCTCAATGTATATTGTGCTCCAGTTGTGGGTTAGTTATGACGCTTGGCTGTGGGGGCCCTATAATGAAGGACTGCCAGGCAAGCCAGCATCTGAAATGTAGTTAGTACTGTACAGTTACTCAGTGTTGTTTACTAAGCATCTACTATATGTTGATATATAGTGTTCCAGATGATGAGGTTACAAGGATGCATCAGATAGCTCTTGACTTCAAGGAACTCATGGGCGAGTGGACACTGCTAGACAGAGGTGACAAAACAAGGGAAAAAAAAAACCCAATTAGAATACAGGCAATGCTCATTGCTATTGTTGCACAGAATAAGTCAAGGAAGACCTGTCCAAGGAAATAGCAATTGAATAGACTACTGAAGGAAAAAGGAACTAGAGTGAGCCAGCAAGCCAGGGTGGAAAGGGTATTTCTGAAATTGGGAATAGCATGTGCACAGCATGCTCCCATGTGTCTGGTGTCCTGGAGCACAGGAGTATGGAGCAGGGCCAACAGGAGATTGTGGCCAGACTGTGAAGGGTTTCAGAGGCATGCTAAGTTCATCAGTTTCTTCCTTCATTTGTTTCTCACTCCTACTTCTTTCAGGGGCTTCTATCATATTTTAGGTACTCTGTTAGAGGGTTTTTCTTTCTCCACAGGATAGACTGTTACAGTTTAGAGTCAAATTTCAAAATCCAGGAGATACTGTTCACACTTGGTTGGGTAATGGTGTCTGTGGCATCAATTTTGCTTTCTTCAACTGGGTATTGCAAGGGTGAATGCATTATTTTTCTATTTGAATGGTTATAAATGTATATAGATGAATGTCTGTAAATGTATCTAAATGTAATTACTTAAATATAGGTACCATTTACTAAGTCTTGTGCATCAGGCACTTGTATGTAATTGTCCTTTTAGATTCCCATGAGAGCTGTTTGTGTAGGTGGTTTTATCCTCTAATGAGAGAACCAAGGCTTTTGAGGTCATGCCACCTATCTAGTCACTCACTTTGGTCTCTGTCTGTTGCACTATGAGACCTTCTTCTGTGACTACATCTTCCCTGAATTTTACTTCTGGTCAGATTCCCAAAGCCTCTCTTCTGCATTCAAGGTCCTTGATGCTTTGACTCAGTGGGCTGTCCAGTGTATTGGTTCTGTCTGTGTCAGCACTCCCATTCTACCCTCTACCTACACTGAGATTCCTGCGGAGGGCCTGGGTACCCTCCTCACTGGCTTATCATGGGAAACAAAGAGTCAAGCAATTCTCACATTTATGAATTGCACGCTATGGGCCAGGAACTGTGCTCAATGCTTTATTCCTAAGTTTACTCAGTCTTTGTAAATATCTTTATGAGGTAAATGGGGCAACTCAAGTCTAGGGAAGACTTGCTTACCCAAATTCATAGAGTCTGTGGGTGGTGGAGTAAGGGCATGAATCCATGGTCTTTTTCTTGATCCTCATCCTGGGGTTTGACCCTTAAGTAGGATAGGATCCAATGTGGAAGGTCTGAGAGGGGCATTCCAGGCGACAGATACTATGCCATCAATGGCAGGCAGGGAGAAATGTGTGGGAGCCTTTATGGGTAAGAGGGAACAGTTTTGTTTGTCTTAGATCCATTGATGGTAAGTGTGGTGGTAATTTCAAACCTGTGAAATGAGGCAACATTTTCCGGTTGTCAAGATTTGTCTTCTGAGATACAGCTGAGCTTCTCTGAGAAGCAGAGCAGGAGCTGTGTTAGTGAATATTAATACAGATAGATAACTGACGGTGCTATCTGTGGGGGCATCTACTGCCGTGGGGGCATCTGGCACCGTGAGCTTGTTACAGAGCCCTTCTCCCTGAAGCAGGAATGATGTGATTTAATTGGAATCATGCTAAACCCATAAAATTATCACTGAGGAATGGCGTAGTCATGGAAACAAGCAATTCAGTGAAAGCTGCTTCTAGGGAGCACCCCAAGAACTGGGAAAAGATAACATGTGTTTCTTCAGGTTTTCTAGAAAGATACCTTCCTTTGTTTGACTAGTAGTGATTGTGTTTTTCCATGTCCAGGACTGTTCTTCCTGCAGACCTTGTAAAACTCTTCTAGGATTGAAACTAGAGATTATCTGAATTAGATGCATATTAGAAATAATATTTATGTAAACCAGAGTCTACAGTATAACCTTTCTGACTCTTAAGTTCCCCATCTGTAAAATAGAATAATAACACTTCTTCATAGTGTTGTTGGGAGGCTTAAATAATAAAAGAGCCTGGCAGGGGAAAGAAATAAAGCTAGACCTAATCAAGAAATAGTCACTAATTGAGACTTTTCATTCTTGTATGTAAAGAGAAAAATGATATTTGATCAGTGAGTCCAGGTCAGTTGCTGTCTTGCTGATTGTTAAGAGTGGGAGCAGATCTGAAATAAACAGGGTTGTACTGACCAGGAATGGTCTTTGCCCAGATCAGCTGTAGCTCCCTGGCCAGTTACTTAGTGCTTCTTAGCCCTGCTTTCCTCAACTGTAAAGTGAGGCTAGTGTCTACCTTCTAAGTTGGATATGATGTGCATAAGATGTGTTATTGTGACCAGAACGTAGCAAGGGCTCTGTTGAAAGCCCTCTGGAAAGGGCCCAAACCTCGGGGTGCCGTGTCCTGTGTTGGGGTTGCAGGAGGCTCTTCACCTGAGTTAGGTCGTGCTGTGTGTCATTAAAAGCTACCTGTAGCTTTGTCTGTTGAAGACATCCAACTTACAGACTCTAGAACTACACAGAGATGTGGGTGACATCCCAACCCCGAGGCATGAAGCATTTTGAGAGGCTGGAACAATTGCAGAACAGTCAGAGAGCCAACTCCAGCATAGATGACCGCAGCCATTTATCATAGTGTGCTCTCTGGCTGCTAAGTAGATTCCATTTTCCCCTCCATCTACAATATTGCTCTGTAAACACTTCACACCTGCTTATAGCTTTGCTGGAAAGCAATTTTGAAATACTAACAAAACCAGAGTTTGCCAGGAGGCGGGGCCGGGCTCTCCCTTAGGCTCTGTGCACACTTGGCTTTGGAGTGCTTGTTAGTACAAGCTCAACCTTGTCAACAACATCTTGTCTTTAAAAATTTCAACAGGTATGCTAGCTGCAGCTTCATTCATGGCACTCCTATGGGAGCTAGAGATTGTGCTTCACCTTTAAGAAATTAGAGAAAAAATGTGGAGATTAAATCCAAAGTAAGTAAAAAATGGAAGCAATGAAGATTAGAACAGAAAACAATGAAATAGGAAACAATGGGAAGCCTAGTATAGACAAGGCAACCAAAAGCTTGTTTATGCAGAAAAATCAGTGAAATTTATCAAATTTTAACTAGATTGACCAGAGAAATGATACAAATTACTAATATTAGGAATGAGAGCGATGACATCACCACAGAGTTTATAGATATTAAAATGATAACAAGGATATATTATAAACAACTTTATGCTAATAAATTTGAAAGCTGAGATGACATGACACATTCCTTGAAAGATACAAAATACCAAAGCTTACACATAGAAATAGATAACATGAATAGCCTTATATTCATTAAGGAAATAGAATATTTTGTTAAAATCTTCCATAGAGAAATTTCAGGTCCAGATGGCTTTACTCATGCATCTCACAAACATTTACTGGAGAAATAATATAAAATGGTCTTAAACTCTTTTTTCAGGAAACTTGAAAAGGAAGGAATACTTCTTAATTCATTTGATGAGGTCAACACTACTTTGATACCAAATCCAGACAAAGAGATTATTGAAAAAACAAACAAACAAACAAAGACCACCAGTATCCCTCCTGAAGACCAATATCCCTCCTGCAGACCAATACCCCTCCTGAACAAAAATTTGAAGCAAAAATTTAGCATATGTAAAATATTGAGGGAGTTGGGTTTATCTCTGGAATGCAAAGTTGGTTTGGCATTAGAAAACCAACAAATGTAATTCTCCATATTAACAAACTGCAAGAGGAAAACTTTTCAGCAACTTAATAGATGTAGAAAAAGCATTTGACAAAACACAGCATCTATTTCCAATAAAAATTCTCAGCAATCTAGAAACAGAAGGGAGCTTCCTCATAAAGCATGTCTACAAAATCTGGACACCTACCATTGTTCTTCATGATGAAAGACTGATTGTGCCTCCCTTAGGGCCAGCCATCCTCCCCTACTCTCCTGGTTCACACAGGGCATGCCCCCTAACACTGCTGGCCCATTACAAGCTGTTCACTGTGACCAGATGCTCTTCCTTCCTTCCTTCCTTCCTTTCTTTCTCCTTTCTTTCTTTCTTTCTTTCTTTCTCTCTCTCTTTCTTTTTTCTGACATGTTTCTGACGTGTTCCTAAACCTGGGCAAGCTCTCAAGTCACCTGTCTGCCAAGCCTTCTTCCGCAGGTGACTTGGAACCAGACCCTTCTTCCCATGTCTTTGCTCAGCTCTCCATTTCCACCTTGACTGGAGTATTTTCCACATTTTTATTGTCATTCTTTGCTGCTATCCTTGTTAGCTATAAGCTGTTTATCGCCATGGACTTGTGAAACATGCCTTTGGTAAGTATCTCTTGATCAGATATTCTGGGTAGCTAACCCCTCTCCATGGGGTTGACTGGAAATTCTCTTCATTAGTAAGGCAAAGCAAGTCTTCACTAGTGAGGCAAAGTAAGTTTCTTCTCATTAAGAGTTAAGCTTAACTTTGGGGTTCTTCAGAATCTCAACAGCATTCAGATGGTATGTCACTCAGATGATATTTTATATTACTTTAGCTTTTAAAATAAAGAGTTATAGAATGTTTATAAATTTCCTTTTACATTTTAATAATTGTAGTTACAAATGAACTGACTGGAAGAATCTGTAAAAAAAATTTTTTGAGCAAATGTATTCAAACTTTTTTTTTTTAAAGAAAGCAGGATTTATTAAGAGGATAAAAAAGCACCCACAGTGGGAGGGACGTGAAGGGGTTGCCCAAGTTTTTTTAAAAAAACCCTTATACAATAAATAGCATTGCTGCTTAATCAAGCTGAGCTACAAATTAAATGGTTCCCATGAGTCCTTTGAGGCCTGAGGGCAGCAGAATGAAAGTTCCCATCAACTGTGAGGAGAACATGTATTATGCCATGGATTTATCGAACATTTTCAGAACCTGATTTGTGTCAGGCAATATGGCTACAGGTTTCTTTGTGTAAGACATACTGCCCTTGAAAAATTTGCAGTACAGCTGGAGAGAATATATACAAATAAGCATTGAAGTCCAACATTTATCTTTTCATAGAGTTGTGCAGCTGGTATTATTGACTTTCTTGGGGATAAGCAATACCTTAGTTATCTATCCCCAGGGCATTAGTGCAATAATCTGTTTGTTGGGTGGGAAAAGGGATGAGAATGATGGGAAGTGAGATGAGGCGAGATGGGACGTAGGAAAGGGAGAGGAGGCATGTGTACAGAAGGGGGACAAGCTCTCAAACAGAGTCAGGAAGAAGGAAGGCTGTCCGTAGTGAAGACGGTAACTGCTGGCTCTGGAGCACTGGTGGCCTCACCAGGTAGACAGGGTGATGGGGAAATTCAGACAGAGTGGAGGAAAACAACCACCCAAACAGCAGCAGACAGCCAAAAGCATCCTGTTCAGCACTTGTGATGCTCACTTGGTACTGGACACTGTGCTCGGTACTTCACCTGTATTAACTATGCACCCTGGCCACAACCTGGGAGGTAGGGGACACTTTTGGCATTTCTGTTTTATAGATGAAGACAAGGTGGCATGAACATATTAGGCACCTGTAGGTAAAGACAAGGTGGCATGGGCATACTAGGTCCCTATAGATGAAGACAAGACAGCATGAACATATTAGGCACCTATAGATGGAGACAAGGCAGCACGGACATATTAGGAACCTGTAGATGGAGACAAGACAGCATGAATGTATTAGGCATCTATAGATGAAGGCAAAGTGGCATAGGCATATTAGGCACCTGTAGATGAAGACGATGTAGCATGGGTGTATTAGGTACCTATAGAAGAAAAGTGGCATGGATGTATTAGGTGCCTTGCCCAGAATCACCTTAATAGTTCAGTGGCAGAGGCAGGATCGGCAGCGGAACACCAGAACTCGTGGTCCCAGCCCCTCCAGTAGGCTGGCACGTCCAATGATGGAAAGTGGTTAAACATGCTGAGGCCAGGGAGAAGAGCAGGACAGACAGGCCCGGGATGTCACACCAGGGAGATTTAGCACCTTAACAGTATTTACAGATTACTTACCTCATGACTACAACTTTACATTATTCAAGTGGAAATTACTGAACAGCTCAGAAAGATTAAACAGTATGCCCAAGGTCAAGCAGTTACTAGATAGAAGTTAAAACTCAAACCCAGATGGTCTGAATCCAAAGCTTGTGCTATTTCCATGATATCATGCTGCCCTTTACATATAATTTCTAAGTTTCCAAACTTATTATGGGATACAAAACATTCTCTTTTGATCCAAGCCATATTTATAGAGCAGTTGAATATAAGCCTTTTAGCCTATCTGACCCTCAGTTTCCAATCTGTGAAATGCAGATAATAATACTTTCTCCTGGGCTATTGTAAGAAGTTAAGTGTCTGCTATTAGCCCTGGTAGATAAGAAAAGCTTACAAAATGGCAAATCCAATTCAGTTCCAAATTATTTCTAATCTGTCCCAGTAATAGTTACAGAGACAGGGAATTTCTTTCTACAAAGTTTAAGCATAAAAGCTTCAAAGGAATCCTTTAATCTGCTCAACAATTTCAAAACTTAATAAGAGATGTAGAAGTAAGGGATGTGGAGAGAGTCTACTGCATATGGAATTCTAACATGAATGCTAAGAAGACAGAGAGGTCAAAGGAGTGTTCCTTGAGGTTCTGTGACATCTTAGAGCTTTTTGCCTTCCATGATGATCACTGTTCACTTGAAGCCCCATGACATTTTGTCTAATCCATTCATTTAACAAATATCTAGTGAGTAACTAGGGCTTGCCCAGTTCTGGATGCTGGGGGTACAAAGTGAACAAGACAGAGTCACAGAGCTGACATTCTGGCAGAAGAGGCAAACATTAAACAAATACCAGGTTGTGATAAGTGCTATGTGGAAAAGTAAGGAATTGAGAATGACTACTGCTTCCTATTTTAGGCAGATTATCAGCAAAGGCCTTGCTGCACATAACATGTAAGAGAAACATGTTCACGTCACCTCTTTACAACCTGTGTTAGTGATAGTTCACTGTACTGAAGTTTGGAATGTCACCATCAACTGCCAGCATTTTAAATTGCAGATGCCCCTCAGTATATGCTGTGGGTTTGTTCCAGCACCCCCATGTATACACTCAAATCTGTACTTACTATGGTCTTGCAGTTGGTACTGCATATAGGAACAGCTGGCCCTCCAAAAATGCAGGGGTTTTTTGTTTCTCTTTGGAGTCGAGGTCTTATTCTGTTGCCCAGGCTGGAGTGTAGTGCACAATCATGGCTCACTGTAGTCTTGACTTCCTGGGCTTGAGCCATCCTTTTGTATCGGCCTCCTGAGTAGTGGGGACTACAGGTACGTGCTACCACACTTGGCTCATTTTAAATTTTTTTATAGAGGTGAGGTCTTGCTATGTTGTCTAGGCTGGTCTCGAATTCCTGGGCTTAAGCAATCCTTCCACCTTGCCCTCCCAAGATGCTGGAATTACAGGCATGAGCCATCCCACCCAGCCCAAAAATGCAGGTTTGCATCCTGAGAATGCTGTATTTTTGTTCCACCTTTGGTTGAAAAAAATCCACATGTAAGTGGACCTGCGCCATTCCACCTGTGTTGTTTATGGGCTAACTGTATTTATATGCCAATTTTTCCCAGTAGATTGTGAGTAAATGAAAGCAGAGGATGAGACCATATTAATCTTTGCATTTTCAGTGCCTGGGACAGGGCCTGACACATAGCAAGCTCTCAGTAAATGTTGGATAAATGAATAAGAAAGAAAATGAAATGGCTTCTACAGAATTGTTATGATCTTTCCCAATTCATTTTTCTGTTGATCGTATGCTATGTACTAATCATATCAGTGCCTTAAGGCCGTGGCTCCTACGTTAGCATGCATCAGAATCACCTGGAGGGCTGTTCAACCAACTTGCTGGGCCTCTTTTCGGAGGCTCTGATTCAGTAGGTCTGCAAGGAGGGCCTGGGAATTTGTATTTCTTATAAGTATCAGGTGATGCTGATGCTGTTGGTGGGGGGAACACCACTTTGAGGACCACTACCTTAAAAGATGAAGTATTTTTCAATTTGTTCTGACTTTTAAAAAATTGTCTGTAGGAGTAGACTGTAAGCTTAAAGACACTTCTGGACTTTTCTGATATGCCTCACAGAGATTGGCACATGGTAAGCTCTCCCTAAGTAGTTCAGTTTGCGGTCCCTCTGTGACTGATTTTTAGTACTTGGATTCCTGAGACGTTTCATAAACATTTGTGATAAAATTTAAATGTAAGCATACAATTACAATTAAATCTAGCTATCAAAATGCTTATTGGGGGGAAGTCTAGAAATACTTGTCTGGTAAATGTATAAACCTGCCAGTCCTGCTCCAGTCCAAGGCATTTCTACCAGTTAGAATTAAGAGCAGTGAAACACCAGGATTCTCAGAAAACCTCAGTCTTTGAGTATGACACTGTGTCACTGAGAAGTGCCTGGTGATTATTTTGCAGGGTCTTCAGTGATTTCAAGACACTTTCTAGTGCAAGGCAGCATTTGTGAACTATTATCTTGACACCAGTATGATCTATCTAAGACAGTGAAAAAAAAAGCAAGCAAACAAAAACATACAGTAGAAGGAAATATGTACTTTTATGTACTTTTATTGTATTTTTTGCCAAACAGAAAAATTGAGTTAGGTTTGCTATTCAGAATGAGTGACAGAAAGGAAATATGTTTGCTTTGGGTAAGGACATTTAGGTGACATTATTAGTTTCTAAAAAATCCAAAGAAGCTAACATACAGACAACATCAAATAAAAGAATTCTATCCTCTATTCCCTGGAAATATCTCCACTATTGAAATAGGCAAAATGAAGGAGGAAGAAAAAAAATCCCTATATTTATTTGACTTTAAACAGAATTGGAATGAACCTCAGCTTTTTACCAAAGTTGTTAGAGTGGACAGGCTACTTCAAGTCATCTGTGAAATGGAGATAATCCTTAGTGTATCAACAGGAGTTCTTATAGTGAAGCAGGTTACACAGAACCCAACTGTAAAGGGTGACTGGGCTCGCTGGCTACTAAAGAGTCACAGCAGCTCCTGCCTTTCCTCTCTGAGTATACACTTCCTATGGTGTCTCATCATCACTTGATGGAGTCATTGGCAGTTTACTTGTCTATCATTCCACTAAATCTTAAATCCATGAAGGCAGAAAACACTTTTGTTTCATTTTTCCCAAGCTTATAGAATATCTAGCACATAATGGGTGCTCCATAGATTATTATTATTTTGGAGGTGATTTCTTTTTATTTGGTAGTCCTTCAGTATTTTCCTTGAAGAAATGGCTTAACAGGACAAATTCTTTAAAACAATATAAAAGTATCAAGTGCAAATATTTAAAAGATTAACAACACCTAATAGTACTCAACATAATAGTGGAAACTGTGCCTTTTTAAAAAAGACTTTTGGCCACAAAGTTATGTTTGAACTCTATTTTCCAACTTTTTGAGAGGGTATTATTCTCAAACGTTGCTGTTCTTTCTGATAAAAAATGAAAAAGGCAGAAGAGCTTGTTCTGTTTTGGATTTTTTTTCACCAACCCTGCATTCCTGAGATCAACCTTTCCTGATCATGTTGTAGTGTCCTTTTTTTTTTGAGTTGGAGTCTTACTCTGTCGCCCAGACTGGAGTGCAGTGGCACGCTTCTGGCCACTGCAGCCTCGACCTGCTGGGCTCCGGTGATCCTTCCACCCTCAGCCTTCCAAGTAGCCAGAACTACAGGCGTTCGCTACCACACCTGGCTAATTTTTGATTTATTGTAGAGACAAGGTCTTGCCAATTTGCCCAGGCGAGTCTCGAACCCGCGGGCTCAGGCAATCCACTCACCTTGGCCTCCCAAGGTGGGATTACAGGCTGAGCCACCGAGCCCGGCCTGTAGTGCCCTTTTGAACCATAAAACATACAGGCGTGAGGGATTAAAGATTACCTATCAGGTATAATGTGCACTAGTGGGGATGACAGGTATACCAAAGCCCATACTTCATCATTATACAATAACAAAAACCCACTTGTACCCCTCAAGATATTGAAATGAAAATTAAGAAAAACCATAACTACTCAGGAATAAATATGAAAAAAGATGTGAAGGATTTGTTCACTCAAATGGTCGATAGGGAAGATGATATGGGTGTCTGAAATAGGGCTGAGAAAATGGGGTGGGAAAGAGTGGCCACCTTTCAGAGACTTCTAGGTAATGTCAGTCATACTTTGTGATGCATATCAGCATTGAGAGTATGAGGCAAAAGGACAACAATGGTTGCGAAGTTGGACAGATAGTGACTTTGGTACCTGAGATGTAAAAAGTAGGAGGAACAACTTTGCCCAGACCTGCTAGAGCTACCCATCAGGTTTTAATAGAGTTTCTGGAAAGAGACTCCTTTTACTCATCTGTGGTCTCATTAATCTATATGAGTTGTTCTCTCAGATTTTTAAAAATAGTTTTCCTCTGGATCACAATGCTGAAAGAACATTAATTCTGAATTAGTGAGATTTACATAACACTCTCTTTATAAATGTTGCTTTTAGTGATGAATGTTTTGGGTCTTTCTTGATATTGTAGTTTTGTGTTCCTATTCTTGCAAAGCAAAACATAAATGAACACATTTACTGTAACCTTTAGGACATGGTTTCATGCATTGTATAATATAAACAACTTCCATTGATAACTTTTGAGCTGTTAAATGACTTATGTTTTTGATAATCTTTGTATCTTCTGAATACCAGTGGTATCTTGTTTAACCCCTGGTGAACACTAGAATTTTCTTGGCAGCGTAAGTTTAACATTAGAGTCATAGTAGAGAAACTTCAGTATTGCTACTTAATATGGTCACTCTGTGTCTATACATAACTTATTTTTCTTTCTTTTTTTTTATTATACTGACATCTCTGTAGATCATTTTTGAATTCCTTGGACAAGCTATTTCTATTTGTTATTTTTGTTCACTCTCTTCTACCTCAACTTAACCTTCTAGCATCTGACTTAAATATTCAGCATTTTGGTGAAATTACTTTCTCTGGGATTGTCTGTCAACTTTTCTTCTGTTAATGAAATTTGATTATCTTTTTCTCATTGCCCTCATTCATTGTTCATCTTTCCATCAAATTAGATTCTACCAGACACTATAATCTCCTTTGTGTGACTCATGTCCCTTCATTTTGTGTGTGATAGAGGTCTTCTGCGTTTCTTTACATCCTTAGTTTTGACGTTTAATACTGTGTCCTCATACACGATTAATGCAGCCAGTAAGCTCTGCAAATTGTTCCTTATAAAGGTCTCTTAGACAAGTGTGACCTTTTCCATGGCCACACACAGCCACTATTTTGACCCTTCTCACCTCCTGATGAACTCTTTTGGTCTTTTCTAACAGGCCTAATTTGTCTCTTCTATGGAATTTACTCTGCATTTGTTTGTTAGCTCAGCCCTCCCCAAAGCACTGATTTTTCACACCTACCTACTAGAGAATGCTCCATTCATCAGATGAAGTCGCAAAGTCATCATTGACATTATCATAAATGACAGGCCTCACACAGATGTAAGCATTTAGCACTGTTACTGTTCTGACCTCACTGAGCAACAGTGCATGGCTGTTAGAGCACAGGAATGTTTCAGACAAAAAAACACACTCTTTATCATTACAGAAACAGTATTGGTACAGACTGGTTCTGTAATATAGTTGAGATAAGCAACAATTAAAGAAGTGAAATTTTACTTTTTCTCTTACCCGGAGATCACTACTGTGAAGCCAGAGTGTACATCATTTTGGATCTTTTAATGAACATGTGTATATGAATACTGGTCTGTGTTTTCCCCCAAATCAAAATGAGATCACTATAAATACTGTTTTGTAACTTGCATTGTTTAATTAGTGCTATTCTATTTTCCATTTCAGTAATTTTTTATTTTCTCTAATATTCAGATAATGTTAAAATGTCCCTATTTGACCCCCAATTTTATTGTAACTATTTAGTCCAAACCAGTATACAGTCCAGGACCACTCACTACAGGTCACTGTGTTACTTTTAAGTTTGTTTTAAGCTAGCACCACCTTTTTTTTTTTTAAACTTTGACTTGACCAGTTGTCCTGTAGAATATCCTACCTTTTGGTTTTGTCTAGTTGCTGCTTCATAGTTTTATTTGATCCTCTATCCCCTGATTCTCCTTAAACTGGAAGCTGTATGTAATGGTTTGATGGATTCAGATGAAACATTTTTGCCTAGAATACTTTATAGGTGAAGTTGGTACTTCAAGTTGCATCACCTTAGAGATACCCAGTATCTAGTCACTCCATCATTAGTGAGGTTAAGATTGACCTCCGGATTGCATTATGAGGGTCTGAGCCCACTGTGTTTTTTCTCCCTGCAACTAGAGAATATTCTGGGTGTAAATACTTTGACAGTAATACAAATGCATCAGTCATGCATCTAATGTTTTAAAATCAATTGATGATCTTTGCCTGACTTAATGTCATTAAAATTTTATGAAGCAATTTTCTTTAATATTTCTTCTACTTTTATAATGTGATCACCTCTTGTAAGTTAGAACTTTTACGCTCAACCACTGGGGCAATTTGATTACTCAGAATCTCTAGTGGAAAAACAGAAACAAAATGCTTCCCTGCCCCCTTTCCTTTCTAATTTCAAAGTAAGAAATTATTTAAGAGCTTCTTTAGATGGTGAGAAATTAGGGTTTTATTTCCCTTTCTTTTTTTGAGGGTCATTGTGGACTCATAAATTTTTGTTGATTCAATGTTTTGATCCACTTATAGTCATTACTCTGATTGCTCCAATTGTCATAATTTGGCCCAAGAAAACTTTCTTAAGTTGGCTCCTGTGCCCTTTTGGCATGACTTATTAATCTTTGAAAGGTTCATTTTTTTTTTTTTAAACAAAAGATGAGTTGATGAGTTTTTATCTCACCTACTATCTGTAATGTGTTGCTATATCCATTTGCAATGGGGAAGTCAAGACTTAGAGCAGATACATTATAACAGTTAATACAGTTAGTAAATGATATTGTTGTGGTCCAAACTCCACAACAGTGTGTCTGACTCCAAAGTCTTTTCCACAGTGCTGGAACTTTCCATGTTGTTTTCTCAGAGCCCTCCCCACCCTGCCATAGCTTTGTTGGTGTTGTATCACAGTTAGCTGAGTGTGTCTCTCCCTCCTCTTGACATAGCACTGCTGCAGGCATGCCAGTGTCCTCAGGGTGACGCATGCCTGTGCCAAGGTTGGCCATGATCTTGTCCCTGAGCCTCCTCTCATCCCTGACTGCTATCCTTTTTCTCATTCTTCCCCTTTGATAAGCTCTAGGATGATGATTTTGACTTAGTGGTTGAGTAGGAGTCAAATACATTGCATACAAATGTCCCTAGCATCAAGATGACTCGGAGTATGACTGTATTTTTAAATTAAATATCAAGACCTGTCATTTGACAAAACATATGAATGACAATGAGATGTAATATTTGAAATTGGATCTGTTCTGGGGGATCAAGGATATTCTGTAACAGTATACCCATTAGGCATTGAATAAGTGAATGAGAACTAACTTTGTGATCTGTTTTCTGGAAGAGTTTAAAATGACATTTGTTAAATATCGTGTGAGTGTTTAAAAAAGTCAACTGAGGCATCCTTGTTAGAATCCAGGAATAGTTTGTTTTTTTGTTTTACACCAAGCCAGATCAGTAGGTTAGCAGTGTTTAACTGGGAAATACAAGACAGGAAACCTCTCAAGAAACTGTATAAATAATTGTAAATTAATTCCATCGTAAAAATTACATTCTAGTCTCCAGTATCTATACTTCAGTTTAGGATGCAAACTGACTGGGTGAACTGGGCCGGACAGCCTGCCAGCTATATGTTTTGTCCAGACAGTGCTTTGAGAATATTTTGTTTTTGGATGCCTTTAGACAGGGCATGTGCTTTTCAGTCTGCTATAGCCCCACCTCTTCCTGGTGCTTACCTCTTGCCTGCTTCACACGTTCTTCTTACCCATCTGGACTCTGAAGGTACTTGGACTTGTAAGCCCTGCATCCGGGCATTAGAATAGTGCAGCAGTGATACACTATTGGAACACAAAAAGAATATTATATTTATTTTCATCTTATGCTTTTCAAAAGTACCTTTTTATTTTAGAATTGTTTTAGATTTACATAAAAGCTGCAAAGATAGTACAGAGAGTTCCCATGTTCCTCATCAGTTTCTTCTATTGTCAACATCTTACATTATTCAGGTCCATTTGCCACAAAAAGAAGCCAGCACTGGCACATCACTATTAGCTAAACTCTATCCTTTATTCAGATTTCACTAATTTATTCACTCCTGTCCTTGTCTGTTTGAGCAGCCTACGTAGGATATCAGATGGAATTTAGTCTTCAGGTCTCCTTAGTCTCCTCTGGTTTGTAACCATTTGTCTTTTCTTGTTTTTTGTGACCTTGACAGTTTTGAGGAGTGCTGGTCAGCTATTTTGTAGGTTGTTCCTCATTTTGGATTTCTCTCATGTTTTTCTCACAATGTGGAGTTGAGGTGCCCTTCTCATTACACCACATTAGGGTTCCCACCTGACACTTGCTGCTGAAGTTGGCCTTGATCACCTGACCAGGATAGTGCTTGCCAGATTTCTGCACTAGAAAGTTACTCTTTTTGGTTCTCTTTCCAAACTCTCTTCTTGGGAAGCAAATCACTAAGTGCAGCCCATGCTTTAGGGCTGGAGGCAGGGGGACGGGAGGGTCGGAACTGAGCTGTACTTTATGATGGTGGTGGCAGTATGTGTAGAAATTATTTGTAATTCTTTGACATGGAAGATTTGTCCTGGTGTGGCATTGCTTCTAGGCCCTCTTAGTGCATAGGGCTAGGAAACCCATTTATCTATATAGATCTGTAATTATTTAGATATTTATCCATCTGGTTAGCATCTATTTGTGTTAAACACGAATTTAACTAAATCCGGTCTTACAGGGTTTGTTCTTAACTTTCTCCTCATGTTCATCTCCAACAGTAAGAAACTGGATCCCACCAGCTACTTTCTACTTACTTGTTTGTTCAACATTAGTGTACATGTAAAGCAGTTTCAGAATTGTTAATCTGTGCCCTGTGCGAAACAACTTTACCAGCTAGAGCACAGAATTTCTCTACAGTTCATTTTTGTCTTTAGCCCTATGGTTTTCAGTCAAAACACTGTCTTCCAAAGTTACTCTGTAGTCCTTGTTAATATTGATATTTATTTTGCATGTTTTAAAAAATGTACTTGTGTATGATTTAAATAAATGCACATTTTAAGGATGCATTTCAAAAGGTTTTTTTAAACTGGTAGATGTATGCAATAAAAAAATTGAAGATCTATGGATATAGGTTATAGTGCAGATGATGCAAAAATATTTACCATTTATTTTGGAGTCCTCATTAATTTATTGATTTTAACATACATTTATTGATAGAGCAGCATGATGCAGTGGAAAGAAGAAAGGTTCTGGGGGATTAGGTGGTCCTAGGTTCAGATTCTAGATTGGTCACCTACTAACTATGTGACATTAGGCAAATTACTTAACCTTTTTGAGTAATTATTTCCACATTATCACTGGTTAATATGCATTTCACAGGATTATTGTGTAGATTGAAATATATAGGTCTATATCTATATCTGTGTCTTAGCTATATATGTTCATATATCTGGAATACTCTACGTCAGTAGTCCTCAACCTTTTTGACATCAGGGACCGTTTTCATGGAAGACAATTTTCCCACAGACTGGGTATAGGAGGGATATGCAGTCAAACCTCATTTTTTTTTTTTCTTTTTTTT
>CAUYQG010200686.1:0-11178 GCA_963574415.1 Tarsius wallacei | reverse complement strand
TACCCAGAAGAACTCAAATCACTCTATGAAAAAGATATCTGCACACGCATGTTTATTGCTCACTACTCATGATAGCAAAAACATGGAACCAACCATACTGCCCATCAAAGAAGGACTGGATTTTAAAAAATGCAGTACATAGACACAATGGAATATTCCGAAGCCATAAAGAAGGACAAAATTATGAACTTCACAGCAACTTGGATGGACTTAGAGTCTATAATACAGAGTGATCTGTCACAGAAACAAAGAACTGAGTACCACTTGTTCTCACTCATAAGTGGACCTTGAACAATTATCATAATACTATAAGAAAGGGATTGGTAATAGTGGGAAACTGCTAGAACAGGGGGGTCACACCTCTTCAGCAAAGGTACCTGCATAATGAACATTTGTTTGTATACCTAACCCTGAACTGTACCCCATATCTTTAAAATAAAAATTTTAAATAAAATAGCCACTGCTCTAGGATATGAGGGAAAAAAAGAGAGATCGAAAAGGCAAGCATATGTGGAAAAGATTTTATAACACATATAACTGACAAAGACCTCAGCATAAAAAGGTATCTTACAAATCAATGAGGAGAAAAATGGAAAACCTGATAGAAAAAATATGCAAGGATCACTAGTAGGCACTTCACAGAAGAGAATACTCAATTGCCCAAGAAATATATTAAAAGGAAGTCAATCTCATTACTAACAAGTGAAATGCAAAAATTGGAAGCACGTTGAAGTATATTCAAAGAGAACACTACAAAGAATGACTGGGACTAAAAGAAATGGCCATAATAAGCACTGACAGAGATAGAGAGCAAAAGAACCCTCATACACTACTGGTGTGAGTGAATGTTGGTATAATCCCTTTGGAGAAGAGCTTGGCATATCTCTGAAAGCCAAGCATACATGTTAGCCAGAAATTGTTTGTGGATACCAAGAGACAAGCTCAGCCATGGTTATAGGAGCTTTGTTTGTAACAGCTCCAAACTGGAAACAAGCCAAATGTCCACCAATAATTTGTGCAATATTCATACAAAAGAATTTGATATAGCAATGAAAATAGATGAATTTAGTCACAATAGGTATGAATCTCATAAGCATAATGTTGATCGAAACAAGCCTGACACAAAAAGCATACTGTATGACTTCATTTGTCATGATCCTAAAAACTGTAGTATTTAGAGATGTCCAATTAAGTGGCAAAAAATTAGCCGGGCATGGTAGCGCATACCTGTAGTTCCGGCTACTTGGAAGGCTGAAGCGGAAGGACCGCCAGAGCCCAGCAGGTCGAGGCTATGGTGGCTGGGAACGTGCCATTGCACTCCAGTCTGGGTGACAGAGTGAGACTCCAACTCAAAAAAAAGAAAAAAAAAAGAAATGCAAGTAAGTGATTGCCACAGAAATCTGGCTAGTGGTTTTCTCTGGAGAGTACAGGAAGAAGGTGATGTAGCAGGTCTAAGGGGCCATTTTTATTTGGGTGGTGGTTCTATAGATGTTTGCTTTGTGATAACTAATTGAGCTGCACTTTCTTTGGTTTTATTCGCTTTCTGTATATGTGTCACATTCTTTAATAAATACTTAGGAAAAGAGAGATAAGGTTGGTGACACAGACCCCATGAACCCCAGGTAGACTGCCTTCTAGGTCGATATCAATCCCTCTATCAAGTGTTCTTCAGACTGAGTGGTGCCCAACAAAACAAAGGGGACAATGACCTGGAAATGTAGTGGTAGGTCCTCTCGGGCAAAAGTGAAGGTTGTCAGGCAAATTAGATATAAAACCACCTGGGTCTACTTCATGGTAGGGTGGCTGGGCTGGTAATGGGCTGAGCAAAAAATTATTTGAATGGCAGCTGCTTGAGAAGCCAGAATCAGGGATGCAGAGAGGCTCTGGTGGTTTGGGAAGAGGTGGTGTAGACCGGGCTAATTAAAATGGGGTCTCTTTACAGCCCTATCCCACAGCTCCAGTCCTGGAGCTTCCCGAAGGCAGATTGGGAGCTCTGGAAAGCTGGAGGAGGAGGTGTCTGACGTCCCCCCACCCCCCGTGACAGTTGTGCTAAGAGGAGCTAGTGGAGGCTCCCGGAGGCCCGTGATCATCTTAACAGATAAAGAAAAAGCAATAACATTCGATATCTATTCATCATTAAAACAAACAAGGAAACGAAAATCACATAGCAGAGTAGAAATAGAAGATAACTCATTAGCCTGATAAAGTAAATCTATAGCAAACATCAGACTTAATGATGAAAGGTTGAAAGCTTTCTTTTTGAAATAGAGAATGAAACATTTGAATAACACAATTAGCTGGCCAATACTACTCCTAGTCAATATTGAATTGGTGGCCCTAGCCAGAGCAGGGAGGCAAGGAAAAAAAGGTGGGGGCGGGGGGGGGGATAGGAATTAGAAAGGAAGAAGCAAGACTTCTTGTGTATCCTTAAATCACAAAGAATTTACAAATCCTTAGCAAATTTGCAAATGCAAGGTCAATAGACAAAGCCCTCACTCATCTCCAAGGCATCCTGCCTCCCTTGCCGTCTGTGCTCCTTCCCTTCCTTCCATGTTCTCCTCTCTCCAACCTTCTTTCAGGGAAACTGCACTCTGTTTAATGAGAACCTAGGTCTAAAGCTCCCCCCACCCCAACCCCAAGCTGTCTCTGGAACTGGTCAGGCTCCTCCCTGAGTGTGCTGACTTCAGCAACAGCTGAGGTTCGGCTTCTGTCTGAGATGGGAGTGGCATTTGGCACTGGGCAGGGACCTTCTGGTTGAAATAATTTGCTGTGCTTGGTCTGGCAGTGAAGACATTGCCTCAAGGGATAACCTGACCTGGGTTTGGAGCCAGGGTTGGCTACTTACTGGTTGTGTACTCTGTTAACTTGGCAAATTACTACGAATGTGTAAGTTTTAAATAACAGTGCATATCACTCACGCAGCATGCAGCCTGGCCCACAGAAAGTACTCAGTAAATGCTATTGTTTTATTATTTGTTATCATCATCCATCATCATCTTCATCTCAGCCAGATCCAGGAGATTACTGAGCTGTCTTTTCAGTAGGAAACAAATAGGAAGCAGCGTTTGGATAAAGGCACTCGCTACCTTCTTGCAGAGAAGTGGGTGAGGCATGAAGCTTTCACCTCTCTGCGTACTGGAGTTGGTGCACGGGCTCTCTTGAGCCCATGCCCAAGAACTGCAAGGAGACACATTGTCTTCCCTGAGATTCTGTTTCCTGCCCAGAGACAGCCTGGATCTCGAGAAGGGGGAATCCCTGGCTTGGCACCTTATTGCTGGAGCTATGTATATTTTCCACAAAACCAGAAGGCAAAAAACACATAGAATGGGTGGGGGCCACCCTTCTCTTCTTCAAGTGCTGTGCTCCTGTTTTCTGTTGCCATCTCTAAAGTCATTCCATCATGGTCTTAAGAACTGTCAGGTCAACATACTTCTTTTGAAAATATGCTGCGAAATTATGTGAGAATATACTTAGAAGTGATGACCACCATTACACTTGGCACAAAGTGAGTATGAGAAGCCAAGGATGAAGAGGCAGATGCTAGTGGGGGTACCAAACACCATGTGCAGGAGAAAGAGCAAGTGAGATTGGGAAGACGGAGGAAGCCCGGGCCAGGGCTAACAACCGGGAACCTCTAGGTAGAGCCTGTATGCATGGAGCATGTAAAGAGACTGGGACAGAAGTTAGAGCAGGGGGTGCGAGGTAGATTGTCTTCAAAAATGGCTGCCTACAATCCCTCCCATCTCTGCGTGTGTTCCTTCCATCAGGAAGTGAAGTCTATTTCCTCTTCTCTCAAATCTAGGCCAGTCCTGTGACTGGCTTTGACCAACAGAGTTCAGCAGCCATGACACAGTGTAATTTCCAGCCCTAGGTCTTAAGAGGCCTCAGAGCGTCTGTTTTCACCCTCGCAGGATCCAACCACCATGTAACAAAGGTCACAGTGCGCCATGAAACGAGGGAATGAGGAGAGACTGTGTGTGTAGGAAGAACAGCCCTGCCGAGCTCGGCAGTTCCAGCCACCCCAGCTGAAACACCAGGCACAAGTGAAGCCATTGAAGGTGGTCCAGCCGGAACCCTCGCTGGAAGGCAGCTGCACGTGTGACTCCGGCCAACCCCATGTGGATAAGAGCTGCCCAGCTGAGCCTAGCCAGCCCACGGGCTCGTGGAAAAATAATAAATCCTTGCTGCTTAAGGCGCTAAGTTTGGGACTAGTTTTCTATACAGTGACAGATCACTGAAACAGCAATTGTTTCGAGACACTGAAAGGCAGCTCAGTTAACATTACTAACTCCCCAGTTTCAATATAGAAAGCTTATTGATCTTCTGTGCTTTTGATAAAACATCTGTTTTAAATATACTCTGCAGCCAGCACGCTTGCAAGTGGAAATTTGTGCCAATAACTGAGACTTGTCACAGGTTTGCAATCACAGATGAGCTAAGGAAAGAGTGACTCCACAATGATGCGCACTGTCTGTTGAACGCCCCCCTTCCATGGGATGGGCCCTATGCACTGGTCTTCACTGTCATCATTTCATGTTATCCTTTAGAAGTAGGACCTGGAGGCTGATCCCAAATCAGGCAAAGTGAGAACCAATGGGAGGCCTACATTTCACCTGTTTGATGACCGCTTATATACCTAACCCTGAATTGTACTCCACATCTTTAAAATAAAAAGAAAAGAAAGTGATTATGAAATTTCAAAAAAAAAAAAAAAGTAGGACCTGGTAATTGTCTCGTTTTACTGATAAGAAAACACTGAAGCTTAGAAAGCAGATGCATTTGCCCAGGGTTAAACCATTAATAAGTGGCAGAGAAAATATTTGAACCCAGAGCTATTTGGCTCTGGAATCTGAGTACTTGTCTCTAAGCTGTACTACCTTTTCTGAACCAGAATGTTCCAGCTGTCCTTTCTGATTGTGCGCTGGGGTTGAGCGGGTTGGGAGCTTCCAAGGAAGACTCTTGAAGAACTTTTTCTCTTGGAAACAGGTAAGTAGCCGAGGAGGGTTAGTATGGAGGTAGGAATGAGTATCTGTTTCAGGCTAATGGGGCACCTGGTATTTGAGGACCCAAGGCTCTCTCTCCCCGGAAGCAGCACGTTCAACATTATGCAGTTTCACATTCTGTGCTCCTCATTTCTAAGAACAGAGCTATATCTTTGAAATCCACGAGTAGCCCCGGGCCACTCTGAGACAGAGCTCTGTGGAGTTTCCTCTTGTCCTAGAAGGAAGAAGCCTCGTTTCTGCCCCCGTTTAATCTTGGAAGCCTTCCTGGGAGAGTTTTAGCTTTGAGCTCTGTTTTGGAAGCAGTGAGGGAGGCAGCTGGATGAATGCTAAGTAGGACATTTTTAGTTTGAGCAGCGACTCTTGAGACGCTGCAGTGAGAATCTCAGTAAAGTGGAGAAGGCAGAAATAGTTCATATGTTGTATAGCAAAATTACAATTCAAAATAATGTTGGTGAGTTTCAATGACGAGCCAGAACCAACATGACAACCTTTAGCAGAAACAAATATGAACTCTCAAATGTAGGTGCAAATGATCAGTCATACAATTTCAAGGTGGGGAGGGGCTGTCACGAAGGCAGTTCATGAGAAACTTACTGGGGGTTTGGGTGAACGAATGTAAACTCAGAATAATCCAACAGTGACATGCAGCTGGTGAAAGATCTTAAGTTGCATAAATATATGTTTATTGTGCCAGTTAGGTCGAGGGAGATAAAAATGACCAACTATAAAGGCTGGGTATAGTTACAGGTGACTCTCTTTTAAATTGACATCGAGTTTTGGCTTCCAGGAAGAATGCTGGATTTCTCAAGCCCTGCCCCAACTGTACCCTCAACCCCAATTGGATTGGTCAGATTCAAGGGTACCTAACTGAGTCATGTTTTCAAAGGGTGAAACTTCCAAAAGAATTACTATGCCCAGGCATATGGATGTGGTCTCACCTTCTTTTTTATTAGTTTCTCTAGACTGAGGCCTACTTCCAGCCATCTCTCCCTCTGACTTTCTGTCTTCTTCCCCTTCTTCTCATGTGACTAATTTAGAGCCAGACCCACCAGCCCAGCCTAGGAAGACCTGGGCTGGGAGACCAAGGCCAGTCCTACTCTGCACACCAGGGCCAACAGTCTCCCTTGCTCTGCCTCTTGGTCCTTTTCTCCTAGTGCTGGTGGGTGGTGCTGAATCTCTCCTTTCTCCCATTGGAGGCTGGGATCTGAGACCCAAGCGTGGTCACTCAGAAGGCAAGGAACCAAGCGGACTTTGTGGGCTGCCCTAGTTATAGGATCCAGACTAACTCTGACCTGGGCCTGGTAAGATAAGATTCCTACCACACTGGTCTGCCCCCGATGAATAATAGCACTCTTCTTTGCTTCATCTATGAAAATATTTTCTTTTGAAAACCTCTTTGGACTAAACTGTGCTTCCCTCAAATCCATATGTTGAAGTCCTATGCCCCAATCTCTCTCTCCCTCCTCTCTCTCTCTCTCTTTCTCTCTCTCTCTCTCTCTCTTTCTCTCCCTCTCTTTCTCTCTCTCTTTCTCTGCCATGTGAAGACATAGCAAGAAGACAGCTGCCCCTTCACCAGGAACCAAATAGGCTGGCACCTTGATCTTGGACTTCTCAGTCTCCAGAACTGTGAGAAATAAATGTCTGTTATTTAAGCCACTTAGTTTATGGCATTTTGCTGTAACAGCTCAAACAAACTAATACAGAAACTTATGGAGGTAAGAGATTGTTTGAAGGCGGGATTTGGATATTGCTGGCCTAATGTACCATCATGTCATCTCATAACATCAAACCAGTCATTATTGTGACATTGATGGACAAGAGAGTGACCAGAGGGCCACAAACAGGCAGGAGAAGGGACTTGAGGGCATGGCATATAAGAATAATTGGGGGACTAGAGCTTCCTCCTTTGTCTAAGAGGAGGGTTGGAACTTTGAGGAAAACCCCCCAGTGGAGCATTCCTTGAAGGGGAAAGCCAGGGGCTGGTTGCTCCCCAATCTAGAGCTGCTGGGGGAGGCAAACTGCCTACCTGGGACCAGTATATGGCCAGTGACAACATCTTCTGGCATGAGGAGCCTAAGAGGGAAAAGGCAGAATAAAGGAGAGTATTACAGTCTTACTCTCAAGATAGTACAAGTAGGTACTCAGTGAGGCTTCCAGTTACTACCTTGGCAAAGGTGGCAAGATACAGACTAAGGACTGTGGTGTATCAAAGTGAGTAAGATTCCACAACTTCACCAACTTACCCCAGTCAAGAAAACAGAGTAACTCCTCTTTCCTTCTCAGAGTTTGGGAGATACTTATAACACAATAGCGGGAGTTTGAGAATCTGAGTCTCCACTTCCTACTAACTGGGTTTGGGCAAGAGCATGTCAGCTAGAGTAGGCAGAGACCCCACCAAAGAGGAGAGCACAGACTGAGCTGAGGGGCCATGGAAAAGGAGAGATGAACAGCAGAGACCCAGACATGGAAAAGTGTTTCGGGGGTGTGGAATAATTGGATAATTGGATAGAGTGAGAGAAAGACTCAGTAACAAACTCCCATATCTACGGGCCATCCTGCAGAAAGCAGACCCATGTGAGAGAGCTACAATCAATGGGGAAAGTCACAAGAAGGCAATTTGGAGATCTCCCTGAGCAAGACATGGCTGAACCCCAGAGCTGCCCGTACTGGAAGCTCTGACGCCTGGGGTGGTGAATTCCTTGCCACTCGAAGAGCTGAGAGACTGAGCAGAGATTCTTCTGCTCAGTGAAAAATTGAACCACATACTAGAAGCTCTCCAAGATCCCTTCCAGCAATGAGCAGGAAAAACACCCCCACAGAAGGCCAACGCCAAACCTCAGCTCTCAGGAGCAGCCATAGGAGAGGGGCCCTGAGTAGCTGCGTAACTATGATATAAATGCCAGAGAAATCATCCATGGGCTGTGACTGCTTTTCAACTCATCTGGAGATGATGTCACCTGATGATTGGACGCTCACACATGGCCTGCTGCCTGGCTAGCCCGCTCTGCCTCCTGATGTCTCGCTGATCAGATGGACTCATCTGCAAGAACGATGAGCGGATTGTCTCTGACAGAGAGTTTCATTCACTCACAAACACGTGTGGAGGGTCTTCTCTACTCCAGGCTCTGCACTATGTGATGAAGATGATGAGAGGAAAGACACCCCTGCCCTCAGGGAGCTTGCAGTCCATAGGGAAGGCAGCCATGTGAATGAAAGGCAACTGGAATTCATTTACCCGTCTGGCAAATGCTGATGGAGTCTGACCTCTGTGTTAGAAACTGGAGATGATTCAGGGGAAGGTAAGACATGCTCTCTGCCCTGGGGAGTTTGCATTCTAACGGGGAGAAGGGTAGTCGGCAGGTCATATGTAAAGAAGATTATGGCATATTGTACAAAGCGCCGCAAAGGAAACTTAAGAAGTGAGGGAATACAGAGTGAGAGGGGCGGGACCTGTTTTAAGAAAGGATGGTTGGGGAAGCCTCCCTGGCAAGAAGAAGACAGGTTTCTATTCAAGACTCAAGAAGTAGCTGGCCAAATGAGGAATGCAGAGTTGAGCATTCCAGGGAGAGAGAACAGTCACCCTAAAGGCGGAAAGGAGCTGGCATGTGAAAGAAAGGAAATCATTGTGCCCAGGTGTGGTAGGCAATGGCATGAGAAGGAAGGGCATGATGAAATTGGAAACAAGGCATGAAAGGGAGAATTTCATTCTAAATTCAATTCAAGATCAGAGGTTCCCATTTTGGGACTCGGGTGGTAAGGATTTTAAAAGGAGTAATGTCCAGACCCGTTAAGATCTCGGTGTCCAGGACTCTGTTGCCCTCCCATAAATCTGACCTGCCTCTCCTCTGCCCTATCTCCTGGCTCAGGCCTGCCTTCATCGAGGGACAGAAAGAAGTAGATCCTTCCAGGACAGAAAGGAGCTCAAACACTTTGAAGACTGACAGGTAAAGGCCTTTGAAGTCATCAGAGAAGGCTCAGGAGACACACAGTGAAAAAAAGAAGAGGGATTCACGTGGATAAGATCTGGGACTCGGTGTCTCCTGGCCCCATTCTCCTGAAAGTCACGCATGGAGCAAATTTCTCTGTGTATGTCTTTGTCTCTTCCCCTGTATCTCTCACCTCTCCAGCCTCCCCAGAGCACAGAGAGCTGCCGAATTCCTCATGAAGGTTGCATTCTTGGAAGGCCTGGGCTTTTCCAAGCCAGTGCTACTGCAGTAACATTTACCACATCAATTTTGGAAAGGAAGAAGCACAGGAAGCTGGTCCAGGCAGAAGGCAGGAAACTTGGGAGCTTCTCTGGTTTAATCTTTTCTCCTCTGTTTTATTTTTAAAAATCCACTTTGCAAAGATATATGGTCTCCAAGTTTCTGAAAAGGGAAGCAGCAAAGAAACTCCTTATGGTGTGAATGAAAAGAATTATATAAACCGCAGTAAATTTAGTATGAAATTACATTGCCGGCCCCAGAGGAGAAAGATGCTTTTCCATCACGCATGAGCCATGTTCAGGGATCCATTATCCTGAGTTCTCAGTCTGCCAGCACTTAAAGGGGCACAGTAGCATGTAGGTCTGGCCCTTCTTATAGGATGGAAGCTTCTTGAAGAAATTAATCATTTGACCTTCCTTAGGGCACTGAGTTTTTACATAATTTCTTCCTTGTGTTTATACTTGTCTTTTTTTTTTTTAATTTCTAAACTGGGACTTGGGCTTCTGCTGATTCTTAGGCTCTATTAGAGCAGAATTCCATTCTTCTTGTGATTTTTCACAGTCTAACAGTTCTTTGAATCCTAGGAGGCCCACCTATGTGGAGACTTCTATAAAGTTTCTAGTCCAAAAGGATAGCGACCAGTGCTTCAGATATGGATTTTAAGTTCAAACTCTCCAGCTTCTAGCTGTGTGACATTGGGCAAGTTGCTGAATATCTCTGGGCCTGGTTCCTCATCTATAAAATGATGATAATAGCAGTACACCCACCCCTTGCCTCAAAGGGTTGTTGTAGACTTTAATGAAAAAATGTGTTTTAAGGCCCTTGGCACAGTGCCTGACCCCTAGTGATTTTTAAACAAAACTTAGCTACTCTTACAGACAGCTTCTCTTCCAGTTGTTCTGGAAACTTCTGTCATCTCCCTCTGAGTTGTTAATGTTATCCAAAGGATGCTATGTGGCCTTCATAATGTGGAGTCCCAGCCAAACACGTTTCACTCAATCATTCATTTATTCAATAAACATTTATTGAGTTCTTACTATGTGCCAAGCACTGAAATTGATTCTGCTGGTAAAAAGATGACTAAGACACCATCCCATTAAGGATTTATTGACATTGGACAAGAGAGACTTGAAAACAACCTGGCGGACTGAAGGAGTCCATAACATACATGGGCAGGGGAAGTCCTAAGGTCGGGCTTTGCTGAGCCACCCCTTGTTCCTGCATGGTGTAGCCAGGGTCCTTCTGTGGAGTTTTCAACAGCAGATCACTTTGGACATAGAGGAAAACTGTGGACACCATCTCCCAGGCCAGAGCCTGATGGGAGTCACAGCTCTACTCTAGAGAGGCCATAGCATCAGCAGGGCCAAAATGAGGCTGAGTCCACTGAGGAAGGTGGGGAGATATAGGCTGTAACCAAATCCAAAGAAAGAGACTAGATCACAAATTATACAAGGCCTGTAATCCCAGCACTTTGGGGGGCCGAGATGAGTGGATTGCCTGAACCCGCGAATTCGAGACCAGCCCACTTCTCCCCTCCCTCTGGACCAGCTACTTGGAAGACTGATGGCCAGAGACCAGACGGATGGTCAGAGGCCAGCAGCTCGACGCTGGGATGGCCGTGAGCATGCGTGCCACTGCATTCCAGCTTGGGCAAAGGAGTAAGACTCCAACTCAAAAAAAAAAAAACAAGGCAGGAACTTGGCTTCCATCGCCAGCCGAACGAAGACCAGTCCTGAAGACAAGAATGTGACTCTGGAGACCCAAGCAGCTGGAGAACTCGAAACTGCCCCCTCTGTCATGAGGTTGCATAAAGCCGTCTCCTTCTGTCTTCCATCTTAGGAAGAGGTTAGAGGACAGAGGAACAATAGGGGAGACTGAGCATCTTTTGTTTGGGAGACTGGCATTTCCTAAAAGGGCTATCCCATTATTGGATGAGGTCAAGCTCTCAACCAGATTGGGCATTTAGCTAC
>CAUYQG010200684.1:0-50415 GCA_963574415.1 Tarsius wallacei | reverse complement strand
GTCTTAGTTTAAATAGTGTGCCATAGTCACAGGTTTTTTCTTTCTTTCTTTTTTTTTTTTTTTGAGTTGGGAGTCTCACTCTGCCGCCCAGACTGGAGTGCAGTGGCATGCTCCCAGCCACTGCAGCCTCGACCTGCTGGGTTCCGGCCATCCTTCCGTCTCAGCCTTCCAAGTAGCCAGAACTACAGGCGCGCGCTACCATGCCCAGTTAATTTTTGATTTATTGTAGAGATGAGATCTCACCAAGTTGCCCAGGAGGGTCTCGAATCCACAGGCTCAGGCAATCCACTCACTTCGGCCTCCCAAAGCGCTGGGATTACAGACTGAGCCACCGAGCCCGGCCTATCTGAGTATTTCAAAAGAAACAAAATAATACTAAGAGTCAGAAGGTTCTAGCTCAATATCGGTTACTTTTCAGATATGTTTTATTGAACAAATTTTTAGTCTGTACTGTAAAGATAATAATCCTAACCTTTTCTACCTCACAGCATTTTTGTAAGGATTAACTATAATAACATAAGGGAAATACTTCCTAAGAGAAAAGTCAAAAAGATATACAAACGTAAATTATCTCTGTATTTGAAACACTATATCTACTCTATCACTGATAATGTATTCCAAAACTTTTTTTTTTTTTTGAGTTGGTGTCTCACTTGGTCACCCAGGCTGGAGTGCAGTGGCATGCTCAAGGCCACCCCAGAGTCAACCTGCTGGGCTCCGGAGATCCTTCTGCCTCAGCCTTCCAAATAGCTGGAACTACAGGCACGTGCTACCTCACCGGCTAATTTTTTAAATTTACTGTAGAGATGAGGTCTTGCCAAGTTGCTCAGTCTGGTCTGGAACCAGTGGCCTCAGGCAACCCACTTGCCTCGGCCTCCCAAAGTGCTGGGATTACGGTATTTTTAAAACTCTAATACAGTTATTTAAAATATGTTAACATAATTATTTTTAAGCTTTACAAAATTTAAATTTATATGTGATTACACAGTCACAATTTATAATTGCTATAAAGTATATATTACCTTATATAATTTAAATTATCTTACTTTTAAAACTGGCTTGTATTAGTTAAGATTGGTTAGAATTTTCTTTTTTTTTTTTTGAGAACTGAGATCTTTCTTTCACAGAATTTGAATATTTGTAAGAACTGATATAGTATACTGGGAGAACTATAAACCAGAAGTTGGCAGGACAGATTTTTTTAAATGTCTTTGCTCATTTAGCAAGAGGAAGCAATTAGAATACTGTATGACATGGTCAAAGTTTATTTTTCTTCACTAAACTGTTCTCATTATTCTTCTTCCCCAAAATATATTTCATCAAGAATGTGAAAGGGTGCCCTACAAGTAATTTCTGAGGACACACTTCTGCCCCTCTGACAGTGTGGAGTGGATTATTAACACTATAGAGACAATCCCATTGTATAAGGACAATTTACAGCTCTTGGTAGTACCAATGTTGGCTTCCAACCTTCTACCATTTAATTAAGAGGAGTAAGTTACATCTAGTGTAATATGTAACATGAATCAATATTGACACCTACAAAGTTCTCACTAATAACAGCAGATATCCCAGAGGTGTCAAAGTCCTCAGGGTTACATCATTTCTACAGCCGAGTACAGAAACCGGGACCCTGGCTTTTCATTGTGGATAGGTCACCCTTGTACTACGTGGATAGTTTACCCTCATATTACACATGTGTTTAGGGTAACAGAGTTGTCTTGTGGGTAGAGCTGGTCTAGTCATAAAGGATGATAGTAAAGGGGATCTGGTGTTGGTGCAATAAGCAAGACAGGCTTATAAAGAGCACAGTGGTTTTAACTTGAGTCCAAGGGAGTAAACAGAGTGGAATGTAAATTTGAAGCAAAACCTGGAAAGAGTCCCTAGGGCAAATTTATGCTTGACAAAGAAACCTATCTTGGTACCTGCACTGGCGCCCAAGGGCAGAGAGGAACTGTTCAGGTGCTGAGCTGACATGACAATCTAATCCTGCCAAAAAAGTACTAAAGACTCCCTTGAAATTCTGGAGAATGCAATCATATCCCTGGATCCTTAATAAAAATGCAAATCGAGCAGCTGTTATAATTTTGAGCCTTGTCCTTAGACACAGGCTGCGATTTTCACTTGTTTGCAAGAAACCCATTATATCAATAACCTCCAAATGCAGTGTACAAAGTTCAGAGCAAAAGAATAACATGGAGTCCACCAGGAAGTTCTGGCCTTGAGAGACACCACAAATCCGAGTGAATGGAGTAATTCCATTCCTGACAGCTCTGTTGCAATAATAGGGTAAGAGTAAAATGCGCAAATTCAGACTTAAATAAAGACTAGTATGTACAGATTCTCATTCTAATAAATATCCCTCAATTTATACCTAGATAGGAGCAAAAAAGATTTGAAAAAAAAAGAAAAAGTGTATCCTGCGACCCCCTGTCTCAGTTCTAGTAGGTTTTTGTTTGTTTGTCTGTTTGTTTGTCTGTTTTGAGTTGGAGTCTCACTCAGTCACCCAGACTGGAGTGCAGTGGCTACTCCCGGCACCACAGCCTCGACCTGCTGGGCTCCGGCGGTCCTTCCGCCTCAGACTTCCAAGTAGTTAGAACTACAGGCGCGCGCTACCACGCCCGGCTTATTTTTTTGATTTATTGTAGAGATGAGGTCTCGCCAAGTTGCCCAGGCAGGTCTCAAACCTGTGGGCTCAGGCAATTCACTCATCTCGGCCTCCCAAAGCGCGGGATTACAGGCTGAGCCACCCAGCCCGGCCAGTTCTAGTAGTTTTAATTTGACTAAATTAAAATGCAGCATTGTATCTGAACATCAAGCTGCAAACCATGTTATTCCACTATTGTAAGATGATGGAAGCACAAGACAAGAGAACAGCTCTACTTAGTTACAATCATGGAACTAAACAGCCTGACTAGGACAGGGCATCTCCTGCAGAACAGTTCTCTGGGTGGCCTTGAACCAATCCAATTATTCTCTCTTTCTTGCTTGTGGTTCTCAAAATAACTATACGATGTGCTGGATATACAGAAATAGAGAGGAACTGCCTGACACAGATCAGGTCTTGTTCTTGTCCCTCCTTTGGAATGTAATACCTTAAGCTAAGGGAGAAACTTCCTGGGACAGCCCAGACTTTGTTCCTCTCTCCCATGAAAGCAAGATGTCCTTCAAAGCTTTGCCCAGTGCTTCATGCTGCCCCTAAGGTATAGAACCCAGGGCCACCTGCCTTTTGAGGTCCTTCAGCTGTTGTACAAGTGGGACACTTGCAGTCAAGACTCAATCCGCCCTAGGCAATTTCCTTGAGCCTTGGGAAAACAGTTCACAAAAGGATCCTAGGCTTCCCTTGCCCCTTGATATCAAAGTGTATGTAATAAATCCACTTCATGTGATGTTGCATGAGTGTGTTCTGTTTCAAAAAAGTTGGTAAGTAGTGCACAGTGAATCTGGCCCACACATTCCACTGAGGACCATAGCCTGAGCACATGCTTTCCATCTGGCCTAAACAATCGAACTGGTATTGAGGGGCCTGCAGGCCATAGCAAATGCCCACAATCAGGAAGAGTATAAGAGACACATGGAATAAACCCCACTTTCAGATCAAGAGGTTGAGATGAAAGGAGAGCTCATTATTAACCCCAGCAACCTCAAAAAGGAAAAGGTGTTAACGTGCCTAATGACTAAGTTCTAATGAAAATAAACTGAAGTTCATCAAGTCAGATGTTTATTTCCATTTCTAATATCAACTCTATGACGCGTGTCCTCATTGCTTCCACCTGGAATGTCTTAATTACCTTTTAATCACTCTCTTTGCTTCAAATATTTGTGACTCATCAGATGAACCAATATCTGATTATACTCATAAGTAAGTTCCAACAGTGTAATACCCCAACTAAGAAAACCTCAATGGCTCCCATTATTATTCTATTTATGCCCTAAACTCAACTAATAGTAAGACTGCTCTTATACCCAAATATGAGTTGCACATGCTCCTATTGCTGCTTGATATCCGTAGTGTTCCCTTATTCCAAAATTCCCACTATTTTCAAACTACTAAAATAAAAGTTGTTCTTCAAGGACCATCTCAGGTACCTTCTTCTCTGTGATATTTTTCTGAATTCCTAACTACTTGATCTGATCTTTTTTCATTAAACCCCATTACTCATGGGTCTCTTATTGCACTCTTCACTTTCTGCTTTGATTGGAATCATGTATGAGGTTGTTATATTTCTCAAGGACACAACAACTTTCTAAAAACAAAGACTTTCTTATTTTTTAATCACTCACATTATACTACATAGTATATTTTACATACGGGCAAGTCTTTGCTGACTCATTAAATTTAATTAAAGGATGAGACATTTCAACTTATCTTTTGACGGCATGTGTTAACTTAAAATTGGACACAAAATCTTGATACTTGAGTATTTGGGCTTTCTGGTTTTTAAAGTTTCAGATATTAGTCAACATCAAGGCTTGTGAATATAAAGTTTGATTTATGTTTATAAAAGGAATGTGTTAAAACTAAGACATTTTAAGAAAATATCATTAGAATGAATTCAAACTTTCTTTCATTTTGAAAGATACGTTTGGGTCAATGGTCAGAATTTGCTATGGTTCCTTGAACCTAAAATATAATTTATTGGAGAGGAATATGTTCCAGTTTCATTACAAATAAAAAATTATGTTTATCTGAATTCTAAAATCATGAAAATATTAACATGTAATTCTTTTACACTTGTAACTTGAAGGATTGCTCCTCAAAGGGCTATAATAATGTATTTATCACATTATACACTACGTTTAAGAATAATTTAGAAGAATGTTGATCAAATGTATGCAGAAAATTGAAAGAACCTTACTTTCAAATGATTTTCAGTATGTCAAAAGGGAATCAAAACTGAACATGATAAAAATCGACCCAAATCCCACAGCACAAAATAAATCAGATCACTTTGATCAAATTTAAGAAGAAGATCTTCAGTATACACTGAACATACAGTTCTTGGAGTCAGTCTACAAGATATGTTATAGCTAGCCATGCACTAGAAGAAAGTGTCATGTGTCAATGTTTCAGGACTTATATCTATACAGATAGTCTAGTGAAGGATTATTCAACTCTCCTTTGGATACCAAATACATAATTTTACTATTTTATTTCTATTCTTAAAAAACAAGATATCGCATGCCTAGCCATCAGCATTGTATGCCCTGCTTCTGTATTGAGCTATTTGCCTTTATGATTTTTTGAACATCAGGAGACTCCATGGGAAGAAACTACATTAGACAGAGGGATATCCCTGGATGATTCCATCACTAGAAGAAATTTCTCAACTTAATGACATATTTTTGGATACTAGCCAAAAGTGAGAACCAGATTCTGAAAGATCTAACTTAATAAAATATAGGATCATCCTTGTTCATACAGATTTGTAATTCAGTGTATTGGCACTCAATATGATGAATACCTTTCACATACTAAACTCAGTTTTATTTCATTTTACTTAGGAAATCGTTGCATAGCATTCCTGAATTAACTTTATAATAGTCACTGTACTGTAAAGAATCCTTGGGCACTGAAGAAAAATGAAAGCCAATGAGGAAAACTAATCATAGAGATAAGCCAAATTTAGATATTATAAACTATACAATAATCATTCAGTGGGAATGATAATTCTGAAATATATTGCAGAATATTGCATTTTATATTTCTTTACTCCTCATCCCTATGAAAGAATGTAACTGAATCCTACTAATTGCTATCTGACAGTTTTGCTTTTGGATTGTTAGGTGTAAGGAATAGGGGAAAGCAGACATATGTACATGTCTGTAAGAGGAAGACAGGGTCTATGCCGTTGATTTAGGTATGCATATAATGACTTCACACAAATAGTTTTGTTTTATAGGTTTTTTAAAAAACATTCCTTACTAGAGAAGAAAACTTTCACAAAAATTACAGAAAATATTTTTGCCTGTTGTTTTTAAAAACATATAATTGAATAAAAGAATATCTCAAACTATAATCATGCCATCGACACACATAATATTATAACTGAAATGATTTTTTTTGGAATTGAACTTCATCCTAAAACTTGTTTTTAGTCAAAACAGACACTAATGTCAAGTCTGTTTGCAACTGAAAATTTAGTGCAAATTTTTCACTAAACAATGCTAGCTCATGTTAAATTAGTATCTAAAAGTCATCCTGAATCATTGAATTTATAATTATTGAAACCTATTTAAAGGTACCTTGTACATGAAAAGACTTTAACACATATAAATTATTTTAGAAAGAAAAAATAAATGCTATCTCCAAAAAAGCCTATAATAAGGTCATAACATTAAGGAATGAAAGAAATTGAAATTTTAAAAGTTTTTAGTTGAAATTCATTTTCATAGTAATTTATTTTAATATTTAGCTATTTATTTCATATATGTATAATATAGAGCTATATATTTGGTATTATCTATTGAATAATTTAATCTGAATATGTACATATGGGGATCATAACAGCAGCCACTTATGTCTGATCATGTGACAGTCATTGTGTTTAAAGCTTTCATTTTGTTATCCACTTGCATCCTAAAAATAAATCTAAAACCTTGGAATTTTAGTGTACAGATGAAGACACTGAGGTGCATAGAGTCTAAATTATTTGACCAAGACAGTAAAATTTAAAATCAAGTCTGACTATAAATCCTATACTTTGTCAATTGTAAAATATTAAATTAAGTAAATGGAATGAAAATGTATGATTTTTACATTTAATAGTTATCAGATTATAAAAGCAATATTCTTATTCATAAGAATATAATAATATTAAAATATGTAAAAGAAAAATAATGTGTTCTTAAAATAGGAGTAAATAAACATAAAGATATGAAAATTATCTATTACTCTGCCATTATTAAAATTGTGGTATATTTATTCTCAGCTACTTTTTTCCTGCTCTACTAAGAATGCAGGGAGATAAACACATATTTTCTTAAAACTCAACCTTTCTGTATTCCAAATTCCTCATCTGTAAAAATCTAACAATAACAACATCTACACTTTATAGGGTTGTTATGAGGCTTACAAACAAGTAATGGAAGTAAAGCACCTAGTAAAGAACCTGGCACAAGAAACAAATGTAATAAAAAGTAATGGTAGTTTTTAAGTTGAAGAAATGTTTCCCAAAATGCTACTGATTTCTTTTTTCTTTGATTTCTTACTCACTTCTTAAACACACTTCCGCATTTCATAAAACTTTCCCTCAGCCGGGCTGGGTGGCTCAGCCTGTAATCCCGCGCCTTGGGAGGCCGAGGTTAGTGGATTGCCTGAGCCCGAGGGTTCGAGACCCGCCTGGGCAATTTGGTGAGACCTCATCTCTAAATAAATCAAAAAATCAGCCAGACATGGTAGTGCGCACCTGTAGTTCCAGCTACTTGGAAGGCTGAGGCGGAAGGACCGCAGGAGCCCAGCAGGTCGAGGCTGCGGTGGCCGGGAGCGACCACTGCACTCCAGTCTAGGCGACAGAGTGAGACTCCAACTCAAAAAAAAAAAAAGAAAACTTTCCCTGAATCTACTGACTTCCTACTCCAGAATCCTGGTTCAATTCACCGAAAATCTTGATCAGCATAGCCCTTTGGGCTGCCTTGTTTTCCTATTGTGTCCTCACATCCTCACAGTCTATTCAAGGGCAGAAGGCAGAGCAATCCTTTATCGTATAAGCCATTTTGGGTCATATATCTGCTCAAAAGTCTCCCTCGCTTCTGATCTCTTTCACTTAGAAGGCCAAAGTCCTCTGAATGACCCCTGGGACTTACTCCTTTCTGACATCTTCAGTGACTGCCCTGCTCACTCATTTCTCTTTAGCTATGTCTGCCCCTTGGCTATTTTATAAACATGCAAAGCTTGCTTCTGCCTCAAGGTTCTTGAATCCACTCTTCCTTCAGGCTGTATTCCTCTTCTACATATCCTCAAGTCTTATTTTTCCTCTCAGGTATTTCTGAAAAATGTCCCCTCATCAGAGGTAACATGTTCCTAATCATTCTCCATATAATATTAGCCCTCCCTCCCCAACATCACACTTCATATCTCACATTCAATATTTTCCTTCCTAGTTATCATTTTATATATTCATATTTTTATTAATTTATTGTATATATGTATTTGTATCTATCTCAGCTATCTAAAAAGAAAACTTGGCATAAGAGATATTTTGTCTTTCTCATTCACAGTACTATTGAATAATGCCTGGGAAAATACCTATTTGTTGAATAAATAAATCAAGAGAGCCTTCTCTCGACATGGCTTTCTGAGATGGGCTCTGAAGGATCAGCTAGATTTGAACAGTATGAAATGATAAAACAGTAATTGTTCCAGGAAGAACAAGCCCAGGAAAATGCACAGTGTGGGGAAAAATAAAGTATGGTCTGTGCAAGCCACATAATTCACTTTTATTGTTGTGAATAGTATAAACAGAGGGGTAGTCATAGCTGAGACTGGAGGCTGGATTATATTGGGGTTTGGAGGGCTATGAATGTCAGAGAGCAAGTTTGAATTTAATTTAATAAGCAATGGGGAACCTCTGGAGGTTTTTGAGTAGGGAAATTACATGACTGAAGCACTTTAGGAAGATTTATCTTCCAGGAATATACAGTATGGATTAAAAGAGGGAAAACTATAAGAAGAGAGTCCAGAGCTTCATATAATACATTTTAACCTAATTCACTTTAAAATTTGATGAGTCAGAAAATATTTCTAAATTGTCATTTGTAAGTCTTCCAGCTAAAATCAGTGAGTTAAAAGGAAATATCTTTAATATAAAAGATAGCCAGCAATATGGTAACTCATACAAATATCAAAATAAAACTCTCAAAAAAATAAAATATTTCTAAACTGATATGAGACTTTAAAAATGACCAATGAAAATTTGAGAAGAGAAATTGATGCCCTATGACTGAAGTAGTGGCATGTCTCATACGACTAAGTTAGCTTACTAAAAACAAAAATTATATTTTCCCATTTATGTTCTCTCAGAAGTATATAATACAAAATAGTAATAATCTTAAAGAAATTAGAGTCTGCTCAGTGTTTTATTACTGTAGATCTAAACTAACAGCAAATAAATATATGAGTAATTACAGTATATAATGTACAACATGGAATTAGAATTTCTGGGTTCTGAGTACATAATATAGACTGATATTAAACAAATAGTAAGAATGTAATCTAAGAAAGTGATTTTTTGAAGCAATAATTTCTCAAAACTAGCCTTCAGAAACCCCTGAAAAGAATTAACAATTCAAATTATACTTTTGAAGTGATAAGCATAACAATATTTATTAAACATAAATACATCTAAATAAATAGCTAATCAGAAAGATAATCACATATCTGAAGAAAGTTTTTACTTTAAACAGATTTAATTCAGAGAAAGTTTCTAAAAAATTCTATTCAAGATGTGTATGTTGGTCCTTCCTAGCTCTTTTCATTATTTCTTTATTGAGAAAAGTTGTTCAAATATTACTCTTCAGTGACTCTTTTGCTGAATATTAATAGACTCGGAGAAAAATCTCTGAGAAAGTTATTGCCTGTGTTTTCTGTCATCCTTAATATCTTTATACATAATTGATTGCTTCACTTTGATAATATTTCAAACACTATTCTATGCACTGGGATTAAAAAAATGAAAGATGTTAAATATACCAGGCCCTTAAAGACAGTAGTCTCTGTCTCACATGTAAACAGAAATATAAACTTATGATTTAAATACAGTGTGTAAGTGCAATGACAAAACAATGCTCTGATACAAAATAGCCACTACACAAAAAAAGTAAAGTTCTCAGAAAAATGTCTGCTTCAAGGTCTTGGGAAAGAATCTGTCATTTATAAAGCTATTTTGTGCATAAACCTCCCTTTGTCCTCTCTGGTCCATATGATTTGAGTGTAATACGGGAACTAAGACACTAACCTCAACTTTGAAGCACCAGAGAAAACTTCTTTAAAAAAAATTTTGGAAATCCTATTGAATAACTAATTAGAGGATAATGAGAAAAATGATAGCTTAGCAGAATGAAGAGCAGGAGTAAAGAAACCAAAATATTAAATAGCTTAGTATGTTTAGAGAACTACAAATAGTTTAATCATGCTTGAACAAGATTCGTATCAGCTACACTGGGTACCCAATTAGGAAATTTCATTCAGAGGGATAAAATGGTATTTGTCTAACCTAAGTAAAGTGCAGGAAACTTTGAATATGCGAATGTGTTGAAGAAAGTGAAATGAAGCACAACAATGAAATTCTTTCACAAGTAAGTGATAGAAAACTCTTTCAAGACCATAAAGCAGCATGGAAGCATAGCACAAGTAAGTAAACATGAAGCTGATTGAACAGTAAAACCCCAGGCTTCTGTTTTTGGATAAATTATCTGATGTGCAATACAAGAAACAACCAAAGCAATATTTTTTTTTATTATTAACAAAGAATATTCGGCAAAGACATTCTGAACGTAGCACTTGAGCCAGAACAGTCTACATTACCTAAAATAGAAAAGTAGGAAAATCCCCAGACCTCATGAATAACTGCAGAGCGATGCAAATATGGAGACAGAAGTCATCTTCCACACCTTTAAAGATCTATATGGATCTGTAAATATCTACATGGACCTTTCTTAAAACTAGCTGGTGATGAATCAAATCTAGCCCAACAATTGAATGTTAATAGTTTACACATTAAATGAGAATTTACAAGAGTCAGGATGGCAGCTCTGCTATAAAGAGCTAGTTCAGCAAGCACCAACACGGAAACATATGTACATGGGCTGACAGGAGACTTAGAAGAAGGAAAGCCTGACATCTGGAATTCCTCCTCACATGCTGCCAGAGCACACCAAGTTTCCCATATCATCACAATACTTTCACATGCAAAGTCACTCTATATCTTCAATGCTACCATCAGTACCAGACACCAAATTGTAGCTCAATAAATTGAATCCATGAATTCCTGAGAATCTTATTCCCTCCTAATCCGTAATTCAACAAGGACAACAACCATATCCTGTTTATTGCTTAGATCCTTCCACTATCTATGACACAGGAAGACTTGTATCAGTTAATATTTGTTCAGTCAACAAATCAATGAATTAAAGAGGCAAAACCTAACAAAAGAATAAGAAGAACAATCTAGAGAAAGGAATCCTTTTTCTTTGTCTACTCTGATAAATGACTTCACTGATGACCTCGTTAGAATAAAGTGTGATATTGTTAAATTGAAATGAGGGATAAAAGAAACTTAAAATTTAATCAAGATTAAGGAACTCACAGTTGACAGATTAGATTAGCTTCACCCTTACAGAACAATCTCTCCCTAGAATTTGTGCCACAGAAGCAAATGTGAAAAAAAAAAAAGTTAACCTAGCAACTCTGAAATTACTTACCAGTCAAATGTCACTCAAACCTAGAATGATAACTACTAAGATAAGGCTTATTTTCTTCTCTGTAATAAATAAAATTAATTCCTTTTTTTTTTTACTTTTTATTTATTTTAATTTTAAAGATGTGGGCTACAATTCAGGGTTAGGTAAGCAAATGGTCATTATACAGGTCTTGGTCCCCACATCACCTGGTTTGAGATCAGGTAACCTTATTAAAATTAATTCCCATTATACAATACTCTCAATCATAAACAACATAAATGGAAACTTTTAGTACATTTCATCATTTCTCTCTCAAAAATGTACATGATTTCAAGTGACATACAAAAGGGCTCTTAACCTAGTAGTCTTCCCTCAAGTTTCTGAAATTACAAGATTGTTTAAGAAAAAAGAAGTGTTACTACAATAAAATATTCACTAAAGAACTAATCGTGAATATAATTAATCCCATTCAAATATCTCTCCACTTAACACCAGTATAGCTAAGTGGACAAATGGATAGAGAGATAGTTAAACTTTACACTGCCAACTTCTTCATCAACACATTTGTGTTGCAAACATAATTCATATCTATAGCAAACTGGAAATGAAATTTCTTTTATAACAATTAGAATTTCATGAAATCAATGAAAATAATGTTGATAACTGTAGGAATTAAATGCATAGCTGCTGACAAAAATCTGGCAAAATTAAACCACTTGACAAATGAAAACAAATATCTAAAAGAATGCTTCAAAAATGGTTTAATTATCTAAAAGGCTAAGGAAGGCTCTTGGGAAAGTAGATTATTTTGTGTTTTGTGTACTTGTGCTTCTTTTTCTTGTCCCTTTTTTCCTAGAAATTAACTTCCTGAAAGTGTGGAATGACTGGTAATGGTAATGGAGTTAGTGAAAGCAGTCTGGAATTTGTTGGAGGTGATGGCTGCACAACCCTGTGATTTTACTAAAAACCACTAAATTGTGTGCTTTAAAAGGATGAATTACTTGGTATGTGAATTATATCTCAAGAAAAAAGAGAGCTAAGCTTTATAAAATTAACCTCCTTAGAGTTCTACTGTGTGAATTAAAAACAAAGGAAAAATTATTCTTTCATACTATTGATCAAGTTTATTTTAAATTGTAGAGAGGAAAAATAAGATTTGTCCATTTCTTCTGTTCTAGGAATATGTATAGATGCAATTATATCATGTCAAGTGTTAGATAAAATAATTTTTTAAAGTTTAGCTTCATTCTTCTATAAAAACCCAAAGGAGTAACTTTCATCTCTATTGATGTAGAATTCAGTGTTTTGGGCTTTATAAAATTCAATTTCTAGACTGGTATCCTAGCAGACACCCTTCTGTCTTTTCGGTTTATATGCTTAATAAATTGGAGTAAATTAGAATACAAACATGTATTTTCAAATTATGTTAAAATTCTAAATTTTTAAAAATTCTTATAATTTAATTATTCATCAACATGACAAACACTGGCCAGATGTAAAGAAACAAAAGATACTCATAATTCCAGTCTCCAAAAGCATGAGGCTATGGACAGAGACATAAATAGAGCCTCATAATGGAATGTTCCTTGTCATAGAAGCAAGACATTTCATATTATTTCAGATTAAACTAAATGTTCATGTTTCACATGTACTTCCTCCTCCCAAAAATATAAACCAGGCAAAAACTCTCAAGCAATGAGTATTTATGGCATTTCATGAAATCTTTATTAAGAGCTGGACATATAGTCTGCTATATAAAGTGCAAACAACATTCTAGATACAAGTTGCTAAATTTCTGCAATATAGTCCTAGAAAATTAATTTGTAAATATTACTGATGACTTAGTTGGCATGTAAACATTTAATGTACAATGACTAGCATATGCTGGCCTTTTATCATCATTTAGAAATATTTTCATTTAACATTATTTGACCTATAGTTAAAACCTCTACTAAAACTTACAGTTAAATTTATTACCATTATTATTGCATGTACAAGGTGTTGAACTCTATAAAAATGGTAAAAAATGAGTATCATTTGACATCCTTATCCTAGAACCTTACTCTAGAGAGAACCACCATCCACTCTTTGCCTGTATGTATGTGTATGCTTTCAGAAAAAATGAATTCACAAATGTTTATCTACATATGTGTATGTATGTTTTTTACACAAAGAAGATAATATTATATCCACCATGGCTTCCATTCTTATTTTCAGCAGCTTTCATCATCAATAAATATTAATCTATTTCATTTATTCAAACAGCAGCACAATATTCTGTTAAGAAGCTTGCCCACTATTGATGAATACTTAGGTTGTATACAATTTTGTAAAATGTGATTTTGCTTTTATAAACCATACTGCAATAAACTTTCCTGTAATTACAGTTAATCTGTTTAACCATGTCTATAGGATAATTCCAAAGCCATACCTGTTTCCTACTACCTCTAATAATGTTGGAGTACAATACAAATTGCTATATGCTATTTATAACTGTACTATCCTCTCTGGTTCATTATGTATCTCAAATATTCATCATTCAATTATGATACAGGAAGTGGAGCAATGTGTATCTTAGAAAACTATGAATTAAAACACCAGCAAAAAATAAAAAAATGCATCCTTAAAACATCATTAAAAATCAAACTGGCAATGGATTACATGTGATTAAGCTCTTTTATTTAGAAATAGGTAATTTCTTTTGCAAATATGACAAAAAAAAGAATCAGAAAGGACATTCTTTGATCCAAAGGGAGAAGTGACAAAAGACAGAAATGATAAAAATTGTAAATCTTGTGTGTGAACATGTGTGCACATGCATGTGAACTGTGAGAAAATTTATATAAAAGAATAGCATGATTCAGTTTTTTTTCTTTTTTTTTTTCTTTTTGCTTTGCTGCTGTTGTTGGTTTAGTCAGTCTCTGACTCCAGAGTACTCTCTGTACTCCAATTAAGCTTCCAGCAGTAATGTTGAATAACGGTGTTTGATAATTCATCGTTGTTTAATCAAAATATCGCTTTAGTCTGCCATTGGTTACACTTCAAAAGATTCAGAATTATCTCAATTAAAAGTGAGTCTGTAAAGGACTTTGCAGATTCTATGAAGAATTCATACAACAAATGCTCTTCCCAGAATGAAAAAGACAGGGAAGAGATTTCTATTTTTATGTCTCTTGCTATATTCTATTTTTGCTGATAACCTTCCATCTCAATGTCTTACTCCTCTAAAGAATCATTTGAAAATGTTACATGTGATAAGACATTACAATACTGTATGTACTCCTTGTTCCTGAATTTGAACAATCTATTGTTGATTTTAATTAAATAATAGTAATGATACTTACATAAAAGGATTAACTGCAAGAAAGTTAACCAGTCATTCAAATTTTAGCCCACATTGATTAAAGGGATTAAAAGTACAATGTCTTGGACTATACTTAGAAGATTAAATATTCTAAAATAAGCTTATCTAGTATAATATATGTATTGTGTGCTACTCATACTGAAGTAAAGAACAAAGGTTATTTCAAAATCTGAATGTAGCCGGGCTCGGTGGCTCAGCCTGTAATCCTGCACTTTGGGAGGCCAAGGTGAGTGAATTGCCTCACCCCGCGGGTTCGAGACCCGCCTGGGCAACTTGGCAAGACCTCATCTCTACAATAAATCAAAAATTAGCCGGGCGTGGTAGCGCACGCCTGTAGTTCCAGCTACTCGGAAGGCTGAGGCGGAAGGATCGCCGGAGCCCAGCAGGTGGAGGCTGCAGTGACAGGGAGCAGCCACTGCATTCCAGTCTGGGTGACTGAGTGATACTCCAACTCAAAAAAAAAAAAAAATCTGAATGTTTGAAGCTCAGGGTATTTAACATCAAAATACCTTATTTGTAGAGGCCCAGGAACCATTTCCTTCTTGATAATTCAGAAGCTTATTGTTCCATATGTAATTGATTAAACTAGTTACATTACACAGGGGGAAACAGGAACATTGGTTAACCACACTGCATTACTTTCTTCACAGGCTGCCATCAACTTCCTCCCAAATGGAATGCTGACTTGTGATTTTACCATAATTAGTTAATAAATTTTAGAGTACTCTCACCAAAAATTGTCTATAAAAAGAAGAGTTTCAGATTTCCATCTCCACAATATTAAAGCTAAAATAAAGATAAATATCCAACTTTTAAAGACTGTATTAAACTAAGTTTAATTTATTTAAGTCTACACAGAGCAATTAAAATATAATAGTAATACAAGTTGATATTGCCTAAGACTAGAGAGTTAGGGCTACATGTTTGTTTATTTGATTTCCTCACACATCTGTATAACAAAGACACTGAAAATTTACTATTAAAACTGATCTTAAATTTATATAGGATTATTACCATATAAGAAGGGCCAGAGAAGTCACTCACTTGCATTCTGCCATGTTAGGATACAAGGAGAAGCCAGTCATCTGCAACTGAGAAGAGGGCCCTCATCAGAGTCATGCTGGGGTCATGATCTTGGACTTTCAGCCTTTAGAAGTGAGACAAATAGATATCTGCTGCTGAAAAGACAGCCAGTCTATGGGGTTTGGTTATAGCAGCCCAACAGACCGAGACAAGTGGTGAAACCATGTCAGAACTCTGCAACTTACAGCTTGGTGGGCAAAAGGGAATGTAAACAGGTAATTGCAAGCTTCCCCAGGTAGTCCTTCTTTTCCAGAAATCTTGCTCATCAGTAACCTCAGGAAAGAGGATTCTAGAAGTAGAGAAGGAGGGCATGCCATTGTGAAAAGGCATCTCCCCTCACACCTAGATAAGGGCAGAATCTCTCTTGAGTTTGAGGTCTATGACATAAAGTGTCATGGAGCTAGGTTGTGTTTATGAATCATCTACAGATCTCTTGACCCAGGAAGTGAGGTTCTAAAAATAAACATAAAAACAACTGATCTTAAAGCCACTTAATACAGGGTGCATACATAAGTAATTGCACTGTGTTGGAGTTCTTTACAAAATACGGATGTGTTTGATACTTTTCTGACATGCACTTAGTAGGAACTCAAAACACACAGAAGTTTTTCAGAATTTCCGCAGCAGTTAATCTTGCCTATTTTATTTGTCAAATGGAAGATTCTTTACTCAATGGCTGTAGAAATACTGTGATCCTGAAGAAAAGCAATTATCCATTGGGGGGAATGGAAGACTGAGCTTTAATAGCTATGCTGAATCAGAAGCTCTCAAACGAACCCACCTCACCCCTGTTTGCCTTTAAATGAAGTCATACCTGAAGTGAATACAAAATATGGTATATCATAACTGAGTTAAAACTCAATTCATCCTTATCCTCTATAATCTTAAAATTAAATTATAGTACAAAGTTAAAAGAGGAAGTTGATAAGAAAATAGAAATTTATCCCTATCAAAAAAGAGTAAATCACAATGGAGAATTTGGTACCTCAGAATATTAAGAAATAGATCATGATAACAAATAAAAAAGCTACACTAATTATTCAACATTTGTATCATCTCTGTTTTACAATGAGAAAAAGAGGCTATCTGAGACTTTTAGAAAAAGTATATTTAAATTCAGTCATTATCATTTTTTCTTCTTTACTGTTACTACACTGTATTTTATTATAAAATGAATAAAAGATTATTATGTCTCTACCATCGTTTAGCTTAGAATTTATTCATAATCTCTAAAAGTGTGATAAGTATGAACAGTACAATATGCAGCATACATACTAATAAAGATTCAGTATTTGGTAAAAATAAATGAGCTTACGTGAAAGTGTGTGTATATTCATATAAATATATGGCCTATTGCTGTTCTATTATAGTAAGACAAAGATTGGTTTATACAAATATTACAGTTGTTAACTTCCCAATGAAAAATACGCAGATGCAATTTTATTTGTAGTAAAACTGTATTGGAGGCAGTCATTTTAAAGATTTTACTGTAGAATGTAGCTTGACAATATTCAATTTGTTTCCCTAAAATATCAAAACTTGCTAAGAAATCTTAAAGCAGAAAATGCTGATTATCAAGCCAAAATATTAAAGTTTCACTAAAGCCTTTTGAATTTCACATAGGGGACAAAAGAGAGGATTCCTAGAGCAAATATTTCTAAAAGAAAAGAAAAGAGAAAGCAGTGGAAAGAAAAAGAGAGGACAGGAGGCAGAAAGGGATAAAGAAACTAAGCAGTGCTTTCATTCTTTCTAACCAAGTTCAGAGATGGTAACATAGCCCAAGTAAAACTAATACTGAAAAAATTAAAATAGAAACTTGTATTAAGACTGTCAGGAAACAGTTTTCTCTCTCACTTTCTCTCCTTTTCCCTCTCCTTCTTCCTTCCCCTTCTCCATCTCATTCCTGGTTTTTCTTTTCCTGCCTTTGGACTTGGTGTTGTTATGATGTGAAGGTACAGTGATCCACCCTTCCAAATCTAAGAAAGGAACTAACAGAGAAGAATTAGAGCTGAAAGCTGGATCCTAGTTTTTCAACTTTTTCAAAACTAAATCAAACTATGTGGTAAGATAACACTGCTCTTGGTTGTGTGAATTAAAAAACATTCTTTTGATGTTTGAGGCAACTTGGGTTGAGTTTTCCAACTGCTGCCACTTGGGGCCTAAGTGATAATATTAATTTTCTAGCCTTAACTCTAGATGCTAAACTAAAAATGTATGCTTGTAAAATGCTGGTTACAGAACCTGAACTCTAACAAGCTTGGGTTATCGTATCACTCTATTTGTCTCTCTTTTTTATATTATTCACCTGCAGGTCTCAGCTCCTCCTTGGCCTGCTCTATGGTCAATTTATCATTTCAGCTTAAAATGGCAAAGCATATCTTTAAATTACTATTGATAGCACCAGTTCAGCATGAGTGAGTACGAACTCCATTTACATTCAGCTCACATAGATTCTCTCCATCTAAAAAACACTGATAATTCCACAATACCGATTACTCCATTCAAGAAAGTTTTGTGTTATGTGCTTTAAATCAGCTTGAAAGAATTGATACTAACTTCATATTCCCAATATAAAACGGTATTACATGGTTCTACAAAGACTGTTTTTTTTTTTTTTCCTTCCTATTTCAAAGAGTATTTTTCTGATAACCCATTTTGGGCCCTCTCTCTTTTTCTAGAGAGCTTTGTTACTTAATAAACTCCTTCTTTCACTCATCTAAAAAGAAAAAAAGAAGAGTAGTTGTGTGTGTGTGTGTGTGTGTGTATGTGTGTACCCCTAAAAGTTACAAAATACTATCATTAAATGTAAACACCAAAATAGAGGTAATGACTTTTAAAATGACAATAGCTTCTCCCTATTGCACATATACATTCTAGTGCCTTAAAGTCACATTCCAAAAAATGTTTATTTATTTATGTACATACCAATTTATTTATTCAACCAGCAGGCACCTGCTGGGTACACACTTTTTACCAAGAGTGATGTATTTCACTGAAATTCCTTATGTTGCTTTTAAGTTGTTCTTGAATCCGCTTTTTCTTTTTAACATAGATGCTGTAGAGATATTTATTTATTTTGTGTTTTCAAATTGCAATGTTACATTTGGAATTTAAAAAAACATGATTTTTCTCATTATTGAAAAAATTAGTTCATTAACTGTACACATTAATTTGTCCATTTATTTATTTTGATAAGTGCTGCAGCTATATACTCCTATAGCTACTTAGAAAATATATTTTAATTTTAAAAATTCAAAGAAAAAATAGAGCTATTAAAGAGAGAGGCATGAATGCAAAAAATAAAAAGCTAGCAAAAATTAATCTAAAGAAATGTAAGATCAACTTTCCCAAACAGAAAAAAGTTACTCATTTCTCCTCAATTCCTTGAAGATGTACTTAATAAGAGTGGCAAGTTTGCCACAACAAATTGTGTTGTACACACAGGCCCCTTTCAAGAGACTTTATATTGAATTTTTGGGTTTGTAATTCAAAAGATCTTCCACATTATATAACTTCAAAAATTCAAAACCCTCCAAAACCAGGAAAACGTGGATTTGCTCTGCCTAGTAGATAAATAGTAAAATAACTGTTATCTTCAGACTTCTTAACTTTGTTCTAAAGACCATATGTTATTTGAGATCTTGTTTTTAAAATATTATCCCAGCTAGTTTAATGTTTAGTTATTCCAGGTCTGTAGAAAAAATTGCTTTACTTTAATTTATTTTTTGAAAAACTGGATTAATCTATAAAGAAAAGTAGAAACGTATTGACTTGATATTGTCTTAGACGATTTCTCCAGTCCTGGGTCTCAACAGAGTAAAGTAGAAGAAGAAAGAAGTGGATGCTGACAATTAACTGAGACCAAATATTACAATCTTATATGTAAAATATAAAGACAAGTATTTTTTGAAATAGCATTCAATTATTATAATAATCAAATTTGAGATATTGAAAACATTCTATAATTTTATAAATAATCTTATTCACATAATGGCCAACATATTTCTTCTTTCCATTAAAAGAAAAGCTTTCAAGAGGAAAAACTGGCCTATGACTGTGTGTCACACCTGTAATCCCAGAACTCTGAAAGGTCAAGACAGGAGAATTGCTTGAGGCCAGGAGGTTCAAGGTTCAAGCCAGCCTGATCAACATAGCCAGAACCTATCTCTACAAAAACTTTTAAAAATTAGCTGAGTGTGGTGTCACATGCCTGTAGTCCTAGCTATTCCTAAGGCTGCGATGGGAGGATCTCTTGAACCCAGGAGTTCAAGGTTACAGGGAGCTATGCTCTCACCAATGCATTCCAGCCTGGGAGAAGACTGAGATTCTGCCTCAAAACAAAACAAAAAAAAATAAACAATAAATATAAATAAATAAGTAAATTTATTTTTTATTTTTTTATTTTTTGAGTTGGAGTCTCATTCAGTGGCCCAGACTGGAGTGCAGTGGCCAGTCCCGGCCACCGCAGCCTCGACCTGCTGGGCTCTGGCGATCCTTCCGCCTCAGCCTTCCGAGTAGCCGGAACTACAGGCGCGCTACCACGCCCGGCTAATTTTTTGATTTATTGTAGAGATGCGGTCTCGCCTGCCCAGGCGGGTCACGAACCCGCGGGCTCAGGCAATCCACTTACCTCAGCCTCCCAAGGCGCGGGATTACAGGCTGAGCCACCGAGCCCGGCTAAATAAGTAAATTAAAAAAAATTTTTTTAAATACCAGAAAGAAGATATAGATAAAATATTTCATATTCAGTACAGTCGAGGGAGACTTTCAAATCCATAATTCCAAAATACCTTTGAAGAAAACATTTAGGTAAATGTGACATGCATTTCCACGTATCCCCTCACAAGTATCTTTTTTTACTAAAAGTAAAAACACTGAAGTTGACTATACTCATTTTTAATTATGTATTTTTTGCAAATAAATAATAATCAAAAAGTTGTGAAATCATTATAATTGTAGTGCCCCAAGGCCTACATCCTGCACTTTATTATACCTGTAAAAGTATGTCAAATTCATGTAGAGTAATTTGATACATAAATGAGAACATTATTAAATAAAATGAGGTGTATATCAAGTCCCAGAATAAAGCAATTGTGCGATCTAGATTTAATTTACAGAAGAAGTGAATAGTAAATGTGAATCACTAAAATATAATTAGAAGGTAAAGTGAAATCTTGGAGAAATGACAAAATGTCACACTGAGCTAAACCAAGTCAAAATGCAACTTGGAGAAACAAAGTCAATTTCTCCCTTGGTCTTCAGGTGAATAGCATTACTCCTAGCATAAGAAGACAATCTTTTCAGGGAAGCTTCTCTAATGCAGTGATGTCATTTCATTATAAAACAAGCAAATAAAAATTACATATCATGTACATTTAGCTATATTACGAAACATCTTTAGAAACAGTACCTACTGAAAAATCAACAAACACTTCAAAAGGTTTCAGGAACAAATTTATTCTGCCTCAAAAATTCATGAATCCATTTGGGGGTGGCATGCTTAGCTATAGTAGATATTTAATAAATATTTGCTGAAAGTATTTTTTAAAAGAGAAGACCAAAGTTCTACAAAAATAGGTATGATGGCTGGTATGTTTTCTTTCCCAAGGTGGGTGCCTCCTTTATATATTTCAACCCCATAATTTTTGTGGCTTAAAGTAACAACTATTTTATTTGTTCATGATTTGTGGGTCAGCAATTTGGGCTGTCAGCTGGTTGGTTCTTCTTTCTGCTTCTTTCTGGTCTCATCTGGAATCACTTATGTGACTATAATTATCTGGAGGCCCCATTGCATGTGATGATCTAAGGTAGCCTCATCCACATGTCTGGCCATTGGAGCTGGTTGTCAGCTGAACCACCTGTCCTCAGCAGGAGAACCTGGACTTCTTCACAGGATAGTAACATTTTTCCAGGAGGGCAAAAGTGGAAGCTACACGGTCTCTGGAAGATTAGACTGAAAAAGTACAGCATATCACCTCAACCATACCTGTTGTTCAAAGCAAGTAACAAGGCCAGCCCAGATTCAAAGGGAAGAGAAATAAGCATCTATTCTTCATGGCAGGAAGAGCTGCAATGAATTTGTGGCCATTTTGAATCCACTACAGGAGATAAGAAAGTCGATAACATATAGGTACACATCATTGGGCTTATTCTAAAAAATATTTGCCCTGACAACAGGTATATCTAGAATTAAGTACAGATTTTTACTGCCCATCATCACATACCCTTGCTATTGAAATAACAGTGTGATTCAAGTTGAGAAAATGAGTTTGTCACTCAACTTCTTTATGGCCCTGTGCCAAAGGGAGGAGGTCCTAGGAGTAACAACTGAAGCACTCATTAAGGATCGCAACAGCAGCCTATACTAACAACATGGAAAAGAAAGAAGTGGTGATTGGAAGGTAGAGCATGTTGAAACAAATGCCAAGATGTCAATGATGGGGAGATCTCTGAATTTTATCCTATTCTGACATTGGAGTGTGCTCTGTTTCTTCTGCACTAGGAAAAATGTTAAAGGAAACACTTTAAATTAATCACTTATGGCATACCTGCTAATTTAACTAGCTCACAATTCTCTTTTGCAGATGGGAATTAAAAATTGAGGAGAGTAAATCATCCCAAATCACACAGTCTAGTTTATTTAAAAAGGTGTTAATGTATACTTATATCCCAGACTCGGGATGCACACACCTTTTCAATACAAACGCCTACAGAATTCCCTAATGAATAACCATACGACTTTTCATAAACTTCAAGATATAAAACATGGCAATTCATAGGATACCATAAAGCACACAAGGAATTAAAAATAGGGTATACATTTAGAGAATGCTCACCATCCTTGAAGGAGATTAAAAATGCATTTATGTCATAATCAACAAAAGTCTTAAGAGGAAAATCCCCTAGGTATAGGTGATGGAACATTTTCTTTCGAATCAGAGATGTTTAGATTTTAATTCTAGACCTACCATTATTAAGTGCATAATCATGGAAAAGCAAATTAACTAACCTGAGTCTCAATGGGATCCTCTAAAAATGGCAACAATCATGAATAAGCTACAGGGTATGGCGTAGAGTCAAGTAAAACCCAGCAGTGCCCAGCAAAGAACCTTCTCAGAAATATGAAGAAGATCCTGCTGCTGCTGACGATGCTTATAATGATCATCATCACCTGTTGCATATTAGCCTAGATATATGTAAACTCATTTGACACATGGAAGGTAAGCACGTGTGCTTTCCTCAGAAAATGAAGCCTTAGACGCTTACTCAGCCTCGGGCTCTTACTTTACCTACATGTCTAAGTCTTGTTATTTTGTGAATATATTCTTATCAGGAAGTTAGAAAGGAAAGTGGTTACGATGAGAAAAGGTAACTAATAAGAGCAAAGAAAATCAAAGAAATCATACAGTGAAGATAGAAAAAAGAAGGGAAAAATGTGGTATCATTATAAACTGTCTTACACATGTCTTTGGCCCCTGAGAACTTTCTGCAATTATGAATATATATAATGAACGCATCATAAAGAAAAAAGTAGCTACTAATGGGATTTGAAATCTTAGGGGGTTTCCTCCCCACCTTAAGGCCAGATCAATACCACTATTGGCCTTGCCTTTGTGTCTGTTGCTGCTCCCGGGTCCTGGCAGCAGCGGAGGCCTACAGGGGGTCCCAGAATAGGGCGGGCACGAGCCACCTGAGCGCAACCTTAGGTCTGATGGCCCGGTGGCCAGGAGCCAGGGTGGTAGGGATGTGTCCAGGGTTGAGGCCTGCCCCTGTGTGGACCTTGACCTTGCCCTACTCACCCAGGAGAAGCACTAAGCAAGAACCTTGGCTACATCGAACTCGGCAAGATCCGGGCAGCCCAGAACATCTCCAAGACGATCGACACGTCCTAGAATTGAATCTATCTCACTGCCGACAACCTCGTGCTGAACCTGCAGGATGAGAGTTTTCCCCAGGGAAGTAGCAGCCTCATCAAGGGTAAGAAATAAGAAATGAACCTGGCAACCAGGAGCCCCACCCTTCAAGTGGATCTGCTTCAGTAGGGGTGCTGCATACCCTGCCGCCCAGTGTCAAGACCCTTGGCACCTGCACCATACTGGATCAAGGAAGACGGAATCCCAGCCCTTTTTCTGGGGGGTCTCTTTCCTCCTCCCTATGTTGGCCAGGGGTGTTGGAACCATGTGTGATTTCTCAGTGATTTCCTACAGTTGTTCCCTCCCTCACAGCCGGAGGAGATAACCACCAACCTAGAAATTCTCAATAAGTTTTTTTTTTACTCAAGCCAGAAAAAAAAAAGGTAAATATACTTAGACTTGGTGTGTGAATCTTGACAGCCATGTGCATTCACATTAAACATATAACCTTTAACAATCACTTTTAAACAGGGTGCTTAAAAAGATAACACTTGAGATTATGGATAATGTTGATAACCAAAAGACTCATTCTGCAATGATGTCAGATAAAGGAAGTTTGTCACTTTTTCTGTATTCAAATTATTTTTCCCCCTTGTTAGAAATAGCCTCAGTAGAGGCTAGGGAAACTGCTAGCACCCTAATCGCCAGTTTTATTAAATAATAGAGGAGGTGACACTAACTTAGTAAGTATTCTAGAGATCAATACCATCCAAAGGCAGAGGTGTGAGAATGTCATCAAAACTAATTCGGGACTAGAGCTGCTTTCCAAAAGAATATATATATTCATTTTAGATTGCAATTTGTCCAGAGTGGACTCTATGCCATTTTAGCTTGATGTCTCAAAAAAGAAAGAGTTAACAGAGTATCCAAGTATGCACTAAGTGCCAAAGAAATGTTTGTTAAAGAAATTAAAGAGTGGGCTTGAGTCATTCTCGTCTGTATCAGAGAGTTCATGATGCAGTCAGCCAACCACTTTAAGGCAAGGTGAACATTTTATCTAATCTTGCTCTATTTCATTGGTTTTTAATATTTATTATGAAAAACAACACTAAAATGAATGCCGTTTTTCTCTCACTATTTGGTGGGAAACATTTAAGTAATTTGGTCATTATGAGTAAATCATGTGATATGAATGTTGAGAAAGTGGTCTCAGGTGTCTCTACTAGTGTCTAGGCTCAGAATAGCAAATACTTCTAATCTTAGGACTAACTTGGATTGACCAATTGTAGCATCTAGAAGAGGTGTATGTTAAGGACACCGATGTCCTGTTCAGACACAGCAGAGAAGAAAGCATTGATCAAATGGTAACATCTAACATGAGTGCAGGCTAGAAGGTTGCAGCATGTACCTGCGGTTCTCTGCTCCCAAAGCAAGAAAATAATGTCCCTGCTTAATTCCACACTCATCTACCCCATGAGTTGTTGGCATAGGCATCACACATCAATGAAAAGTGGTACAAACACTTCAGAACCTGTCCAAGAGAGCGTGATGATGAAGACTAATGATAGCTAACATTTATTAGGCACAAATAGTAAAATGACTCAAAATCATGATACACAGAAACTATCCCAAACCAGTTTACTTCCAGAATATGTTTAATCATAAGAGGAGCAATCATGAGTTGGGGATTTCAAGGAACACAGGGCAAACACTTGAAGTGTCATAATTAGGAATTAGACTTATTGTGTGCCCCGTCCCCCTGTGCTAAAATTAATTAGAAGCTACAGGATGCCAGAGTTTTGGTTCAACCCAAAAGTGAACATGATAATACTTCTATACAAAAATGAATTAACCAGTCAGGGTATGGTGGCTCATAGCTGTAATCCCAGTACTTTGGGAAGTGGAGGCAAAAGGATTGCCTGGGCCCAGGGATTTGAGACCAGCCTGGGCAACATAATGAGACCTTTTCTCTAAATTAAATAAATAAATAAATAAATAAATAAATAAATGCTGGGCATGGTGGCACATGCCCATGGTTCCAGCTACTTGGAAGGCTGGAGTGGAAAGATTGCCTGAGCCCAGTAGGTAGAGGCTGCAGTAGCCATGAGTGTGTCACTGTACTCCAGCCTGGGTGACATAGTATGGTTCCAACGCAAAACAAACCAAAAAAAAAAAAAACAAATTAACCTACCTTAAGTGGAGATTTTGAAATTACTGAAGATACTCAAGCTTAGTCAAGATGACCACTTGGCAGAGATGCTTTATTTTAGAGAAAATTTTAGCTTGAATATATGTCAGAATGTCAGGAGTACTCAGATGTTTTATGCTATGTTTACCAGGGGTTAAAATGAATTTAAATTTGAGTGTCCTTGGGTAAATCATGTACTCCCCAGTGTATCAGAGATCCTACAGCCTATGATTTCTTAAACTCAGCCAGATTCCCTGCTTCACATCTTCTGCCTGGTCTCTGAAGACACTGGACAGTATGACTCCCGGTCTGGAAGAGCTTTAATGTTCCTTGAAACCTTGAGGTTCTAATATTCCAGGCATGAACTTTTGAAGCCATACACTTAATACCTCCTTTATAGTTTCCATCTTCATGCATGATGAGGTGATGATGATGATGGTTTGAGAATGATAGTAACAACTAATTGCCTAATGTACTACATCATGAAACCTCCAGACAAAACTATTATAAGCATCATATTATTAGTCTCACTTCATAATTGAGGACACTAAGGCTCAGAGAGAATCAAAGACTTGTTCAAGGTTATAAAGGACTGAAGCACAGGTGTGTAGAATCCCAAAGTTCATGCTTCTAACTATTGCACAATACCAAGCTCTACAAAACATAGCCATGATTTCCTAATTTCCTCTCTCTCTTCTACTACATAGCATAAAACATCAAAATATAATTTAAAATATCGGTTAATAAATTATTTTCACGATTATGCATTTGTTTATATTTCTCCTGTTACTAAGAAAGCATTCCTTGAGGCCAGGAACCAATACCCAGTTGTATGTTGTAAAAATGCCTAACATATGAAAAGCCAATACATGGCAAATATCCTAACATAATTTCTATAAATAACCTCAAATTGCAATTTAAAGTTAAGCCTGTTTCTATTGAATATAGCATTTCAAATTAATATATCTGTGAATATTAGCAATATCAAGATATCTATCCATGTAGAATAAAGCATATGCACCACTCAATGTAATGTCCAATGCCACCATATAAATTATATGCGTTTTAATATTGCTACACAAATTTAATATTGCCCAAACACTAATAAACTCAAGTGCATACAAATCATTTAATAACCTGATACCTTTACACTCATTAAAAAGAAGTTAATTAGTAAGAAAAAATACAACAGCCTGTATTTCTAAAGCACATAAGAGCAAGTTAGGTTTCATAGTTACGTAGCTGATATGTTCCCACTAGTAAATCACTGTAATGCAAATATTCTATAACTTTGAAGTTGACGCCATGAAGATCCATGAAAACCCTACTTCAGGACAGGAAATGAGTCAAAATGAAGAATGGCATCCAGAAAAACTGAAGTTTGTCCCTCTGGACTCTCTGGCATATCCTCAAAAGAAGGGTTGCACAGGGCAGAGTGAAAATAAATGAAGATAAACAGCATTGTTTTGGTTTCCATCACTGATTAAAAATACTAGATCTAATTGAGTGTACTATAACAAACAAATTAATTTTTTTCGCTCTTTTTTTAAGAATTTAGAAACTGCTTCCAGAGTTTGTCAAAAGTGTCCTATAACCTTAATCATTTATATTATTACTTCTTTTCTAGAGTCTTTTTTGCCCTAAAATCTAAACTAGATTCAACTTTGTATCAAAATTTTTCAACTGTTCTTCACAAAGTTTCTAATACCATTTTTTTCAAAATATTTCATTGGAAGATTTTTAAGCAATAAATTATATATATGCTCCCACAAAGAACCTGCAAGAAGGACAGTATGAGTTTTAAAATGTGACAGATTTCCTCTGTAAAAATATATATATATTTTTTTCTAAGACTCAAATTTGTCAATTAGCATTTTCTTCCAATGTGGCCATATAACTTAACAAACATTATCTATCAAAGTCAATTTCTGAGACACATTACAAATGTAGTTTGTAGTTTAAATAATGAAGTATTTTCATGTGGTTTACTTGGTACCAATACAATGATAGCACATTAATACAACCATGTAATTCCATTATAATTTTTATCACTCGTTAACCAACTTTATAATTAGTATTAAATTATGTTATAGTTCAGTAAAAATCATTTTTTTCAGAACAGTATCTATCACGATACTATGATGAAAAAGCTTAAAAGTAGCATTAGCTATCTTTGAATTAAATTCTTATATCTCTGTCTTCTATTATACTTACATAAAGTTGGGGTTTTCATATAACATACAATTTATGTTGATAGAGCATAATAAAAATGGTTCACCTCTAACCGAAATAGCTTCAATAATTATACACATAATACTTCTTAATTTCACCATGCACAGACCATGTAATGGACAAATTATACCGCCTTAGGTTCTAAATAGTCCTCAATGATTGAAGGATGCCACAGGAATAAAAATGTGAGCTACAGAAATAGAATAAGTAGTCTCTCTCTCTCAAAGTTTATGAAACAGGGCAGAGTATGCACATGTGTGTGTCATTGGAATGATTTAGCCAAATTATCTGTTAGTCATGTATCCTTGGGGATCAGAGTCACATCTATAAGGACTAAAATTCTATCTTTACTCTTCAGTTGTACACAAAACTTAAGACACAAAACCCTAAAGACAATGCCAATATGGTACATTTTTTAGTGAACAGAAAATAAAAATCACTGAAATAAATTAATAGGGTAGCCAGTTAAATCTGCAAGAAGTTTCAAACAGCTTTCTTATGCCAACTTCAAAATTGCCTCCCCCAAAAACATATATATGCAATCTTATTTATTGTAAATTTATCTTTAAATAAGTAATTGAGTAGTTTTGATATAGTAGTTTTAGGTAGAGGAAGGAACACTGTTAGATATCTGTACTCATCTCATCCCAACCAAATAACAACATAGCAATAGTATCAGCAGAAAGCAAGATCTCTATTTCACCAGCTAGAAAACTCAGCAAAACTACTAAGTCAAAAGTGCTTCAAGCAGCAAGAAGAAGCAGAACACTGGATTAAATGGACAAAGAGAAACAACAGTCATTTATGAAAAAAGATGAAAGGGTAATATAACATGATATAACATATGATGGTCATCTAAACACCGATGCCATACCCAGATACTGCTTTAACACCAAGAATTCATTTAATGACAGAGGGGAATAATAATTGAAGAAGGAATCAGGATGAAGAAATTCTTCAGGAGGTGTGATCCTCTCTTGAGAAAAGAAATCGCCTCAGGCTGGTGTCAGTCAGACATATACCTTGATGAACTCCACCTGAAACAAACCAGCACAGGAATCTCATATTTCAAAAACTAGGTGTGTGTGTGTGTGTGTGTGTGTGTGTGTGTGTGTGTGTGTGTGTTCATATACACATTATATGTTTGAGAGAAGGAAAGAGGTGTGTGAAGATCATAAGACTGATGTTGCTCAAGGTCATTCTCCTCTTGAAAAAAGAAAGGGACAAAATGACTAAAAGAAATGGACCTAGGGACAGGAATGAAGTGACAACTTCTTTCCACCTGATAACTGCTCATGTCTGTTCCCATAGATGTTCTATTGTTCTGTCCCTATTAATAGTGACTAAAAAAGAGCTTACAAAGGAAGCTTTTGCTGGGAAATTTCCTATCAATAACTGACAGTCTTAACTCACCAGTTAGTCAGACCAGTGAGCTAGGACAGCTCAGTCTAAAGACAATTCTTAACAAGGACAGTCAACTCAAATCTCTTGTAACCTTTCCTTTCTCTCCAGAAAAGGGGGAAGGCAAGAGTGGTAGAAATCTCCATTTTGGGGCAGGGAGAGAGGATTTTTGTACATGAAACCCTGTGCCAGAAGCTCTATTATAGTGATGGCATTTAACCTAACTCCAATCTGTACCAATTAATGACATTGTTAAGCATGCACCACAGCATAACCTGTATTTAGGCTTTTGAGCATTCAACACCCACTTGAACACATTTACTTTGCTTTCCCTGAGTATGACAGCACAAGGACAAGACTTAACCTACAAAGATCGAATCCTTAGTGGAAAGGGCCAGAAGAAAGTGAAAGGAGGTGGGAGGTAGGGAAAACACCTTATTTTTCAAGTACCTGTATTCACCAGCATTCCTTCTTTCTTGGGCATCCTCTAGAAAGGTTTGACTTATTTGCTAACAAATACTGTGAGTATGATATTACTTCTGTTGCAATAGTATTCTGGGGTAATTTTAAGGACAAAAAGATGTCTTCGTCAGATCCTTACAGCACACAAATCAGCTTTCCATTTAAGATTTTCTGACTGATAGGAAATTAGCAAATTCACTAAAATAAAAGAGAGAAAAGAAAAGAAAGAAAAGAAAAGAAATATCCTCTGAATTCCTCCAAAATTTTCAGATTTTTTGTTTGTGAGTGTTTATTTATTTAATGCAGACAATGACCCCCCCTCCTTTTTTTTTCTGAGTCCTCAGAGGGCGGAGTTCCGTTGAAGTGGAGTTATCCTCTGTATCCTTCACTAGTTCTCCCTAGAGCTTGAAGTTACAAAGCAAATCTGAAGGGTGTCCCTTATCTCCTCCCCTTCCCTGTTTATTGCGTATGAGATGGGGGGGGGCGGTTGCTGGAGGCTAGTTGACTTTACAGTGGTGTTACAACTGGAGGCAAAATAGATACAAACGACCTCATCAGATCCAGGAGAGCAAGAAAGGAGGGGAGAAAGGTACAAATTGAAATCTAGGAAATAAACTCTTAGCTTCAGGTTTTTAATCCTGGTAAATCATGCAGAATTTGAATATCAAGACTTTTTTGTAGCTAGCTTTCGTTCTATGTTCTTGAATATTCATTGAGAAACATAGAGGTGGGGGGAAAAGAGAGAGAGAGAGAGGTTTTGCAGGTGCAGGCAGGGTACCACCCCTCCTCCCCCCACGCGCCTCTCCTCTCCGCCTCTCGGCTTCGCCCTTCTCTCTTATCCGGGCGGCCACCTCGGCCACAAAGCGCCTGCTGTCTGCCAGGGGGCCCGCTGAGCCCTTCCGCCCCGCCCAGAAAGTGTCAAAGCCGGCCTGGCAGCTGCAGTGGTAGAGCCCAGCCCCCAAAGCCTGCTGCATACATGGCCTTGTAGCACCACCAGCCTGCGAGGGCTGCAGCAGCAGCCGAGCCCGGACGCCAGTGGAGGAGTTGGGGACGTCAGCGCGCAGGGACAGCGAGAGCAGCTACCGGCCAGCACGAAGTCTGCAAATGCCATCATATGGATATCTATAGAAACGCAGCGAGTGGAGGAAAATCAGACAGCGCCCCTACCCTTCCCAAGCAGCTTTTAGTAAAGAGAACCCCTAGTGCTCCCCTCCCCCTAGCATCCCCAGTCCCTGCCTCCTGGAGCAGGGCGCCCTGCGCTTGGCCCGGCCAAACGTTCCGCTGAATGCAGCCAGCAGGCAGCTCCCGAAGGCGGGAGACAAACGAGCACTCCTTAGCTGAATTATTCAGATCGTCTTCACGATGGAATAAAACATTGATGAGACTACTTTGAAAGTGCTTTATCTTGTTAATCCTAATGCCTATGAGAAGACAGAGAAATTTTCTGTAGGGGGCGAACGCAGAGGTGATGGGAAAAGGAAATGAGAAGAATAAGGCGCGAGGGGAAGGGGCTTTGGAAGTTAACTAAATTTGTTCTGCCTCAGTCGGCCATGGGAATCTCCATTTTAACATACAGACCCAATATGTTAATTAGACAGCCTCAAATCCAGCCTGCCCCTTGTAAATCAAGGCACTGGAAAAAACAATTTCAAAATACGATGTCTATTACACAGGGAGAAAACAAAACAAAAAAACGCACACATAAATCCCTCTCGGCAACGGAGACAATACAGCTGGGGATGCTGTTGGGTGGTGGTTATGGTCTTATCTTCCTTCTCCTAGATACAGAAATGACTTCTTTCATGGATTTATTCTGCTCCATAAAAGCAAACCCTGGCAGTTAAGCACCGTATCTCAACACACACACCCTCGACAATGAATTCCTTTCCATGCAAAGCAAGTTCCAAGAAAACTCCATTTCGGGTCAAAGTCTCCAGATGCGTAATTTACAACTACTGAAAGGATCTGGCAAGCTCCTTCACAAGGAAAGGAAAACAACCTGGCGTCAGAGGTAGAAAAGGGTCAAAAGCATCCTTGGCTGAAATGATGGGTGGAAACCAAACACCCACTCACACTCCACAATCTGGAGAGGGTTGGATACCAAATGGTCCGTGGCAACCATAGCCTGAAGGAAACACGGAATTTTAATCTCTGGCATCTTCAGACAGGTTTCACACGCCTAGCTCTCAAAAAAATATCATTAGGGTGGAGCATACCATCTTCCCTTAGCTTTCACTCCAGATTAAGTGCTCAGGTACAGATTTATATTCCATCTACTAGACAGTGTATTACAACATCACAGAGCAGGCGCCCTTGGATACCCAGCCCTTCCTAATGATTTCCAAAACATTAATAAGTAAAGTAGCCTGCAATGCAGATAAGACACTAGAAACAAGATCAGAAGGAAACTGGGTGAGGCAAGTAGTTATTTGCTTGTTACCTGGTGCCTCTAGGGGAAAAGACGGTCGTAGGAAGACTTTCTGCCCGCAGGTACAATCCCGGCAAGGTGGCTCCAGGTGGCTTTCACAGTCGTACGCGGGTCTTGTTCGTCACTTCGCTGCCCTTTGCCATAGCTCAGCACCCGCATCCTAGGAAGTCCGAGAGGCGGCTCCTGCCACAGCCGCCGCTGCCCGCAGGTCGCGCTGGGTGGGGGATCCGCGGCAATCGCCCCATGAAACCCGCGGCTCTCCGCGCCCGGGGAGCCGGCAGAGGCAGGGCGGCCGCGCACGCACACACAGACACACGCTCACACTCACACACACTCGCAGCCGGGCGCGCGCGCACTTGCACTCACACTTGCACACGCACACCCAGCACAGCACCGGGAGGGAGAAGAAAGGGGTTGGGGGGAACCGGTCCTTCTCACGAATGGCTTCGAAGCCCACCGGACCTCAGGCAGCAAAGAGAGCGTTCTCGCATAGCCTTTTAATCACGTTTCCTTCAAGTTCTCTTCCAAACCAAATTCACGTAATTCAAGAGCTGGTGACATTTTGGGGGGGAGGAAGGAGCCAGGAAAAGGCTGAGGAAGAGAGTCGAGGATTTTGTTAAGCAGTTTGAAAAGCAATCCACATTACCTTGTGTGTATAGCAAACCAGCTCGAAAGGCTGAACTTTTGGCTTCAAATGCTGTGCACCGAAACGTAAATATCCTTCTGGTCAAGACAAGAAGGTCTAGATGCACGGGAACAAGAGGGCTGCAAGACCCTCTCTTGACCTTGTGATGTACCTGGAAGCAGGTTAATACTGGCGCTATCCAAGTCTCTGGGTAAAGCGATCCACACACCTGGGTTCACAGCCTGGCAGCCGCTCCGAATCCAACCGGGAAAATGGGTCTGGGCGTCTTCCGCGCTCGGCGAGAACCCGGGCATGGAGGGGCATCACACCGAGTTAACACATTTGCTTCTGGGCAGTCAGATAAAAGACAGTCAAAGGCATCAGATAAGCGCGCAGGTATACACACACACACACACACACACATACACACACACACACCCCTAGCTGGAAAGCGGCTTACAAAACACTAGAGAAAAGCCAAGATGACTTGAAAAGGTAACAAACATCCAGGATCTTTCCAGAAAACCGAAGGGCCAGCAGAGAGGTTTTCAAAGTCTTCTCAAGTCTTTCAGTTCTTCCTCTCTCTCGTGTGCGTGTGTGTGTGTGTGTGTGTGTATTTCCAGAAGGTTTCGTGAGTCTGCCCCACCCCCGTCCAGTTGCGCTTTTTTCCCCCTATATAACCGACCATGCAAAATGGATTATAGGGATGGGTTGAGCTCACAGCCCAGAGCTCCCCAAAGTCCAGGATCCTAAGGGAGCCAGCAAGCTGAGAAACCATTCACATGCTCGAGGGAAGAAGCAAAAAACACACGCAAACACACGCACACACGCGCAAACACACGCACCCGCACACACAGTCCTCGGATCGGGCTGCTCTGCACGCGCTCACCGCCTCCCTGCGCGCCGCTGCACGCAGCGCCCCGCCCGCCGGCCGCGGCGCTGGGGCGAGTCCGCAGCTCAGGAGCAAGGCAGGCAGCCCACGTCCCGGGCTGCGGCCGCGGCCGGGGCGGGTCCCTGAACAGGGCTCCCCACCGCAACGCGTGCGGGCGACGGCGGCCTCCTGGCCGGGAGGAACTGCGCCCCGCGCTGCAGCATGGAGGCGGCGGCGGCGGCGGGCGCGCGGCCGTGAGCCCGGCCCGCGCCGCAGTGACGGGAGCGGCTGCGCCGCCCAGACCCCGAGAGTCAGGCGAGACCCTGGCCGGGGCCTTCTAGCAGCTCTCGGCCCTCGCGCCTCCCAGCCAGGCGTGTTCGGAACCGGCGTACCCCGGGCGCGGGAAGTGGGCTAGTTAGGCGCGGGGAAATCCCCAGGCTGAGCCGGCGCGGGGGCGTTGCAGGCAGGGGGGAGGAGGAAGGGGAGAGGGGGGAGGGGGAAGGGCAGGGATCCTGGAGGATAAAGAAGAACTTCCAGGGGCGCCCACAGCTTCCTGCGAAAGGAGAATTTGCTGATTGTCCGCTGCCTCTCGGTGAAGGGACTGAGAAGTGTCACCGGGTGAAGCGAGGGATGCTAAGGGTCGTGGGAAAAGTCGTTAGCTATATAACCACCCGAAAGCATCTGAAAGGTACAGACATGGGGATCTCATTCACCTGAGGCTGGCTTCCAGGGTCCGCTTAGTTGTGGGTGGTGGTTTGCTTACTCATCAGATGGGAGCGGATTCTAGAAAGAACATTAATATTTGGGAATCAACTAAGCTCAGCATCAGACATTACGAGTGCTGCAGTTGGTCACATTTTAGTATGTCAAGGGCAGAGCCCAAATGTCGTCACAAGCCGGACCTGGCCTCTAAGGTCACAGGCACAGAGGCAGGTCTGAAGCAGAAAAGAGTGCGACCGAAAAAGAAGGCTAAGTAGGGCCCTGTGGGGAGGGACTGGCCCGGGGCCCTCGCCTGGTTTTGTTCCTGACTTTGCCAAGCTTCTCAGCCTCCGTCTCCCGACTTATCCCCTCTCTTCCAACCTGGAAAACCCAACACGTAAAGAAAAGACTTTCTTGTAGGAAGCCCCGAGTGAAATCGCGCTGTTCCTTTGAGCTAGAGCCCTGAAGCTTTCGCTTCCTTTTGCACGTGGTCTTCGGCCTCTGCGCGCACCTCCCCTCTCAGATCCTCGCTGGCCCAGACACCAGTCTGTACCCAAAGGGAATGGAAAAGTCGGGGTTGCAAAGGGAAGCGGGCTCCCCAGGGCCTCTCCCTGGCCTACTTGGCAAAGGCTCGTGCCGGTGGCCTCCTTGGATACGGCGCTTTCTTTGGCCACCAAGAGCGCTCCGCCAGGCTGTGTCATAGCCCTGCGGGTGCACAGGAGCGCGTGTACCCGGGCACACCACGGGCTCACCCCAAGCGCGGACACGTGCAGCCACGAGGAAGGAAGACCCACACAGCCGCCTCTGTTGGGGAAGAACCCGTGGAGTGAAGTGCTTTCGGCGGAAACTGCTCGCCTCTCCTGGTTTCCTCGGCTCCCCCTCTCCGCCCCACCCCCGGGCTCCCGGTCCAATCCCGGGTTTAGGAATCCGCGCACGCCGCCTGACCGCTTTCTTGCGGAGGAGCGCGGCTCCGGGGCTGCAGGTCCTTCCCGCCGCGCAGTCTCCCTCCGGGTCGGGAAGCGGCGCCAAGTCCGGGGCTCTGAGGGATCTCCGTGGGAGTCCAGGGGGCGCCGGATCCCAGTTCGAGAGCTGGAGGGTCAAACTCCGCGTAGCAAGACTACACGCAGAAAAAGCAAAGGGACACCGCGGACAAACATCCCGGCGGACACCACGGAAGTCCAGGAGAGTCTCCACTAAAACCATCATTGCTTCCCCTGAAGCTTTCTGTTCCCCGAAGTGGAAAATGGAGGTTTCCGAGAAGTCCACGGATAGAGCCCGCAGCGAACGGAGGCCACAAACGCACCGGGAGAAAAAGTGCTTCCATCCTCGTTTCACTTTAAACTTGGTCGCTTCTGGGACTTCACTGGAGGGCGGTGGAGTTGCACCAGCCCGGACTACAGGCAGATCCGAACGAGCACTTCCAAGTACTTTAGGACGCGGGGGTGACTCCTTTTTCCTTCAGGATTGTCCCACTTGCCACCCTTTCCTGCTGAGCTGATAGGAACCGCTAAAAGTCTAGGAGATGAGGATTTGCAGTTCCCTCTGGGGACCACAGTGTATAGGGAGAGAATGAACGAGACGTCCAAAGACCTTGCATCGCTAGGCTGAATAAACTTTTTTTCTTTTACTTTTTTGTAGTGCCCGGTCTGAGGCAGGGAGGAGACTCACTTAAGCCAGCTGTAAGAAGTCAAGAAGTCAAGGATTGGGAACAGAACAAAGTTCAGATATCATCCTGGCATGTTTTTAAAGAAAAGCTGGGAGGAGGAGGGTGTCTGCTTGAGAAAGACAAAATCAACCTTTCCTTAACGTGGGCAGTATTGCTGCTTAACTTTTCAGTCTTCTCGCAGTTTGCAAATCCTACCGGGCTCAAGCACCCTCTTTCGGTTTACTTTTGCCTTCCTGTACATTATACATTATATTTGAAAGTGCTTTCCTCTACTGTCCCCATTTCACCCCAACAGTCTCTCCTAAAGCCAGATACCTTTCATTCTCCAGGTACGGTATTTGTTGTTTTCCCTCCTACACAAGCTGATTAGAGTGTGCAAAGAGAGAGGAAGAAGCAATCTTTGTTTTGTGTGATAGTCACTAGAAAGTGGCAAGACCTTGAGGAAGAGACCAGGATATTCTTCCCCAAAGGATGCGAGAGCTAACGGAAGATTCTTTTTATTTCATTCCTCCGGAGAGATCCAAAACTAGAATGTTTACAAGAAAAATTTCTAGTTTGTTTAAATAATTATTGTTATTAGCCAACTCTGAAGTTGGTATACTTCTAAGAATTCAACCAAGTTCCTTGTAGAATAGGGTTCCTTTACACATTAGCATTTAAAGAGAAGCCATTTTTTCTGTAAATAATTTATTTTGACTTTTTTCCTCAATAGGAAATCTGCCTCAACTTTCTTAATGTGTCTCCAGATTTACTGTGCATGCCAAATTACTTTTAGAATAACATCAACTTTCTCTTTCTCCCAGATCATTTTGCTGAGGACCAATGGTCATAAGTGTTGGATTGCCTATTTTCCCAGAATCATCCAGGACTTGAAAAAAAAAAAAAGTATTTTGCTAATTTCAGACAGTTAATGGAAATGTGAATGTTTAACAATTAAAATGATAAATTCCAAAAGATAACATGGAGTTTTGTTCTGTTACATTGTTATTTGAGTTTCTTCTAGCATAGTAAAAGTTATGATCTACTCTATTTAAAATTTGGTGTTGCCAATTATTTGCACACCTCATGTGTTTTCTTATTTATGGAGATGTTTTAAGATATCACGTCAATCCATTTTTAATTTCAGGTATACTTTAAGAAGCTTATTTTAAATTGGAATATCTTTAAACTTTCTGTGCTGTAAATCTACTAAGTTACAAGCCTTTGATTATGTTTTGCTAACATGATGTAATATAATGTGATACAATACAATATAATACGTTCTCTGATCATTCAAAACTGGAAATTGGTGTGGAGAAACAACAAGAAAATACAAATTTCTTAAGTAAAGGGATAACATTAAAAGAAAAAAATGAGTTAAACAGAATAAATGAAATCCAAGCATTGCAATTTTTTTAATAACTATTATAGCTATGGTCTACATAGTTGTGAAATATAAAAAGAAGAATGCTTATCTTAGGAGCTTGTTTCTTATATTGTACTTGACCATAAAGTCCTAGAATACAATGTATTTTGGCAATTAGAACTCACCAAAAACATGCTTTAACTGACATCTAAACAGATTTGAAGGCTCGACATGCTTCCATCATATGTAGGTAAACAGATTTCTCATTTGACCTCCCTTCCCCCAAATCAAATGTATTTAGTATTTGGTATTCTTTTGAGTTACAGAAAACATTTTTCTCGCTTTGTTGTTTCTTGATTTTTATTTTTATTTTTTTGCTTGTTATATAAAACACATTTACTTTTATTTCTTCCTATGTATTTGTTATATATGTTAACCTTTATAGATCATGATAATGGTGCACTAAGAGATCAAGGTCTACATAATGAAAACTGAATCTAGCACTGGAAACCCAGTACATTACTGGATGGAAGTGGTCTTTTCTTTTAAATAAGACAAATATTTGTTGAACTTTAATTATTAAAATGCAAATTCAGTGTTTTTTAAAGATTATATCCTCTGCAAGAAGTTTTTGAGAGAGAGCTCAAAGAAAATGACCTATTTCAAAGATAAACATTGCTGTAAAGAAAGAACAATTCGTAAACAGTATTGAAAGTAGGAAGTAAATTTTATCCTTCATCACTGTCCATTTTTTTTCTTACGTATTTGCTTATATCCTGTTCTCAACTCCTGATATTTGTTGGATGCTCCCACTTAGTTACCCAAGAACCCCAAACGTCATCATTCTATCTAAAAATATCTAATCCAAAGAAGAATGCAGCATTACTGTGATTTCTTCTTTTCATCAAAATTCCCATTAAATCATATTAGGTGCATCTAATTGAGCTTTTTAATAATGAAACAGTTATGTCAGGCAAATACAAACTAAAATGCAAGTGACTAGCAGTCTACCTACATGGGGATATGAAGCCTACTTAATTTTTAAAAAGTAGACTTTCCAGCAAAGTGTGCTAATATGTATGTGGAAAACAGGAGTGCCTCCATCATTGTTGTCTTTGCATACCCAATTAAATGATAAATGTAGTACTATGTTTTATATTTTCTCTTTGTATTTTTATAATGCTACTAAACAATTATTCAGAACTATTTTAACCTTTGAAAGAAACATTATTACAATTAATGTCTGTATGTGGAAGTATATGTATGTATATAAATACATATATAGTATTTCCAAAAAATGCACTTGATATTGAAACTTCATTCTAAAATGAAGCTAGTTATGAAATAATTATCTTTAAAACAAAAAAATCAGGATTATTGTTGTTATGGCTTGATTTCTGAGTACAAGTAAGCTCACTAAATCATATTAAATGAAAATAAGCTGTTTGAACGTCTGTGGAATTAACTCATTCAACATGTTTATATTAAAACCTATACAAGAACTATACAACAACGCTTTCTGCTTTAGTTTTAGTTTTACAGATTCTGTTTTCTAATGTTTATTCATTTCCAAAATCTGCCCCTGAATTTCAGGCAGGTGACCACTAGTCGGCAGTAACGTGACACTCTCACGTGGTTGTGACCATAGGGTTGAACTTTTTTTACAACCCCCCCAATAGATTTAGAACTAAGAATTATATTTTATTTATTTTGTTAAAGGTGCATTTTCGTTTAAGTAAATGATGATTGATAAGTTTTATCTACCTGAAAGCAGATAATTTCTTTTAGAACAATCACTTTTTAACAGAAAATTTCAAAACATGATTAGATCAATTGCCTCCTTTTTACTGGTTCTTTTCTCCTTTTAATCATGGCCTCTTTAGAAAGATTGAGCTACTGTTCATTCCTTTATTCATAGTTTACATCCATAGTCTTCCTGGCTCTTTAACTGACTGAAATCTTTTGGCTAGCATGGTGTTAAAGTTCCTTAGGATTTATTTTTCAGCTTTTAGTGGCTTGTGACTTTTGCAGTGAAAGGAAATCCTTTCTGTAACTGTTGGCCATCAAACTTTTCTCTTTGCTTAGTTTTGTCCATTCCATGAAAATTCATCAAATGTCTTGTTATAGCCAATCCCTGCATTAGGCACTGGAGAGAGAAGACTAACCATAATTCTCTTGGCCTCTGTCCCTCATAATAGGCCTACCATCTAGCCTAGGTTAATAGACCAAAAAGCAAGTACTTACATTATAATCCTGATTTTATTTCACCAGCTAGAGTTTGTTATCAAACCCAAGTGTGTTCACTTGTGAGACTTCTGGAACCATCTCCTGTTAACTTCTATGATAGTTTCTCTATCGCTCTAGTTTCCATTTTTGTTGTTGTTGTTGTTGTTATTTTTCTCACATTTATTCCAACTGCCTTGGGAAATAACCTGTGAAATACCTGAGTAAGATCCTTTACTGCAGAACAAGCTATAGTACAGGGTATTATTCAACAGTTTTGGAATAAAACAGACCTGGATGATAATCTTATTTCTGAGGTTCACTATGGTACATAATGGAAGTCACTTAACTCTCATTTGAATCCTCAAGTTTTTATGAGAATAAAATAGAAATTAGAATACTTAGATCTGGGGTTGGTTGAGGGGTTTTACTGACAGCCTGTAAATAAATTACCCAGTAAAAGCAAAAATTCTATACATATCATTTTTTTCACTGATATTAGTCTATTTTAAGTCATGTAATGAATGACTAATTTCACTGAATGTATACTACCAATACTAGTTACTCAAAATAAACAACTTTTAATTAAGAAAAATCTAATAAAAATTTCCTGAGATAAAAATCCTTAGGAAGGTACCTAAAAAATTCTATTAGTGTTTTATTTTATATTCAATATTCTGTAATTTTATGAGGTATTAATTTTGAATTTCCAAGTTCTCTTCAAATTCTATTCATCCACAAATGCTGTTTTGAAGTTTTGTACCTTAAATGCTCTCCCTTTTAACAACGCTACCTTTAGAATAAAATAATCAAAGAAGCTTCCTAGAGTCTTACTCAGCTTATCCCTGGCACAATTGCTGTTTCTCTCTCTCTCTCTCTCTCTCTCTCTTTCTCTCTCTCTCTCTCTTTAGTATTTATATTTATATATTTCTTTTAATTCCATATATATCTACTCCACTGTTATCTAAGAAGATGCATGATATTGTTTCAATCTTTTAGAATTTGTTTATGCTTGATTTATGGTCAAGAATATGATCTTTTTTGGAGTATGTTCTCTTTCTATATATATATAAAATCTTCACCATTATTGAGGTAACTAGAATTTATCAAATGGAAAAATATTATACTAATTCTTGTAAAAATTAAGAAATAGGATGAGAATAAAATGGGGAAACATGAAAATTAAAATAGAAACACTTTAAATATAGATGTTTAAATTACTTGCCTTCTAATTTATTTAATATCAATTAGCATTTATTTTTGTAAAAAATGTAAACATTTTTGAACAGTTTTAAAATTGTATTGCATTGCTATGCAATAGTATCTTATGTAATGTGAATTTATCTATTACCAACATTAATTTGACAATTAATTTAACAAATTATTAATTTAAACTATAGTTATCTGTTATATTTAGTTTCTGCTTGGAAATGCAAAAAACTTAATGTTTTATTTTGTATTTAGTTTGGCATGGTTTAACATTTAGTAATGTTAAAATAACATTGGAAACTTTTTTAAAACCAAAGAAATGTGTTATTAAAAAATTACCATAAAGACACAAATTGTGGAAACATATGTCTTATACCGGTTCTATTATCAATAGAATTTTGGAACTAAGTCAAATTGCATGGGGAATCATTGAAAAATTATATAAGACTGCAGTCTTTTCTGTGTGGTTTTAAAATATACATGGCTAGCACGTATTACAGTTAGCTTTTATAATTGTACAAAGTGGGGATTTGCTACATTTTCTGCTGGGAAATTTTTCAGACTATTTTGGTTTTCTGTTGTACTGAAGAGTAATCAAAAGTACAGAAATACTGCCATGAAATATATTCATTTACTTATTTATTTACTCATTCATTTTCGAAAGGAATATATTTCAGCCTTAGATACTTCCTGATTTTGACTTCATTTACTAAGATATTATTGTTCTCAGTTTCCTTTTATAATAGAAGAAGCAACATATCTAGAAAGGAAAAAAAAGTGAGAATTAAAGAATAAAGGAAAATTATAAGTTAATAATTATTCAGAACTACATAAATGATTATGTTATCTGGAGATTTTTTTTAAACTTCAAACACTAATCTATTTTCTTTTTTTTTTTTTTTTTTTTTTTTTATTTTGAGTATCACTCTTTCGCCCAGACTGGAGTGCAGTGGCTGCTTCCGGCCACCGCAGCCTCGACCTGCTGGGCTCCGGCGATCCTTCCGCCTCAGCCTTCCAAATAGCTGGAACTACAAGCGCGTGCTACCATGCCCGGCTAGTTTTTTGATTTATTGTAGAGATGAGGTCTCGCCAAGTTGCCCAGGCGGGTCTCGAACCTGCGGGCTCAGGCAATCCACTCACCTCAGCCTCCCAAGGCGCAGGACTACAGGCTGAGCCACCGAGCCCGGCACACTAATCTATTTTCAAAAGCATTGTGCCATTTACCTTATACCCTTTTAATAAGATGGGAATGAATGGATGATTTATAAGAAAGACAAGTAGAAATTGTGTAAAGCATGTACATATCCTCAGGAACATACAGTGAATCTATATAACAAACTAAGAGTTTATTTTTCAATTACGTGAATGGTGAAATGAAGTTTTAAATCTTAACTTTGTTTTAGATGTGACAATGCTCCAAAAAATAAAAATGTCACTAATTTTGATACACTTGTTTGAGACAGTGAACAGAATAAGGCAGTTTCTTCTAGTGACCTCATCTTTGAAACCTTGACTGGATTCAGTAGTAATACACTTATTCATTTAGAAAATTTCAGTGAGCTTTGAGATGGATTCTACAGTCCCCTGAACTAATTTCTGCTTATTGTTTTCTATCTTCACATATGTAACTAGCTCCTCTTTCTTGCTTTTGTTTTTTAATAACTTCTGATTTATACTTGGTAAGAGAATACCCTTTTGTAGATGAAATATATGCCTGTTTTCCAACACCAAACAACACAGAAATGACTCTTCTTGGAATTGGAGAATTAGGAAAGTACCTCTTTGAATGGTTATCAAAGAAATTTCTGGAAAATTTTGCAGAAATGCCCCAGTAGAAACTTACAGTGAAAACCGAAATGTTTAAGAAGGAAAATAATATGTGTAAAGTAGCCATACCTAGATTATATAAATGTGAAAATATTCTTCTCTGTAAAAATATGCAAGGTAATTTTATACTCATGTAAGCAAATGTTCAGTTCAAGTGGCAACTACTCTGAAAGCTAAATACACTTTCCTTGAAAACATTTTTTTTTTTTTTGGTTTTCAAAATGTGTAAATTTGCAGTCACTTTTTAAAAATTGTGTTTTGCTTTGACTGTTAGGTATAAAATCTTTCCCCCGGGGGTCATTTGCTTTTTTTTTTTTTTTTTGCAATGTATCTGTGCCGTCGTGCACACTTAGAAGTGAATGCTAAAAATGAAAGGCAACAGTAATAAATGTAGCCCAAGAAAATAAATCCTAGATATGAACAATGTTGTAGTTAAATTTTGGAAAGAAGGTGAATACTATCGACAATGTACTGAACTATATCTGTACTTCTAACTACAACCCAGTCTGCAAATGCAAGATTTATATAGATTCTGAATACATAGATCACATTTACATAATGTGTTTTTTTTTGGTAATATAATGAATAGAAAAACTTCTTAATTTTTGTCTTTTCAAATGTAATATTGATTTCTTTATCTCTTAAGTATTGAAATTCATAAGATAATGTGCCAGTGTTTGTTTTAACCATTTGATTTGTGATTACAATACCTGAATTCCTCCTCTGTTGTTTTAATATTAAATAGAGCCATATGTTAATATACATAAAATTTGCATAGGACAGATTCCTTAATAGGAATATAGCATATTTATTTTTTAAATATATTTTTTTCCTCAGCTAATAACTGTATAATGGGTGAAACAGAATGCTTGACTTCAAGAAACAGCTATCCAAGACAATAAGAAGTCTTTTATATTTAGCAATCATGATGAAAAGCAATGATGATTTGTTCCATATTCTGTTTCTGGTGGCATTTCTGTTTCAGGCTTTATAAGCATGAACTGATGATGAAAGATTTTTGGAACGCAATCTAGTAAACTTATCTCCAACTGAATAAGTACTTTCTGTATCAAATCTGACATTTAGTTGTGCTGTATATCTGAATTAGTCAAGATTATAATCTGTTAATTGACATTTATCATTAATCCAACATATAACCCTTATGCTTTTATATGTATGATACTATAATAAAATATGTGTGATATTTGCAGCCTACACAGGAGGAAACATTTATAAATACATTTTAACTCAAATTTTGGATTCATTTATTAGACTAAAGCAGGCTCTTTGCTGTTTACAAGATTATTTCTGGGTTGTGAAAATTATTTTCCTGCCATGTTTCTGGAATTCATGTATTACCCCATTCAATCTTAGCTATCATAATCAGGCAAAATTTGTAAAGGCACTTTTTTCTTCTGTAGTGAAAGCCTTAAACCAGACAGTAACTGTTCTGGGTCTATCAAATAAATGCATGATTAATGTATTTTTATTTATGCTTATACAATAAATAATATATGCCTTTAAATATTAATATAAGTGCTTGTGGTTCAGTAATAACTACTTCACAAATTATTCCATTTATTCATATTTGGAAATGCCTGGATTTCCCAAAAAATAAAAATTTAAAGTTAGAAAGGAGTTTATAGATAAGTTATTTCAACTGCTATTTTAATTTTTTTAAACCTGATGCCCAAAGAGTGTAGGTTAACTTTTCCATGCTTTTTGGAGAAAAGTAGAGAAATAAATAAATAAACTAGGGTACATTGCCTCTTTCTCCCTACTCTCCAAACATGTTAATAAGGTCCCCTGTTGCTAACACAATCTAGTAAACTAGAGATTCATCCACATTTAAAGAAAAAAAAATGTCAAAAAATGCTTATGGAATTTGAGTAGGAAAAGGTAGATTGCAGTTCTAATAAACATAGTAATACATGTCACAATTTGAATCATTAATTTAAATAAGACTTGAGATTTATGAGTTTCGTGACAAATGAATGAGGTGCACTATACATTATAATAAATTTTAAATTGTACTCTTTCTTGAAGATGAAATGAATTAGATTATAGATTAAAACAGTCCAGTGGTTGTTCATTAAGAGCCCTAAATTTATGTTTACTGTTTACTTTGGGTTATACCTATAACTTTTTGAGTTTAGGTACTCCATAATAGATAAATCAATGCTACATAAATAGTAAAGTGTTGGTTTTAATCAACAATGAGTTCATATTTTGGAATGAAGAAAAGCCATTTTAATAAGTAAATAGAGTAGAATCGGTGTGTATGTGTGTGTAAGTGTGAATGTGTATTTGTGTATTCCAAAGAAGGAATCAACTATGTGATAGGTCAGGGAAGGTTTGCAAAAGTAGACACTTTCGTTGGGTCAGAATAGATAAGTAGGAAAGATTTAGGCAGCAAGGTAGAGAATTGTATTCAGGCAGCAAGAAAGATATGAGTCAAATACAAAGGTAAAAAGGCAGTAATCCCTCAGGACAATGTGAAGAAGGTATGATTCCAAACATAGAGTAGTTTGTATGCTTGGCTAAGGTATTTTCAAACTCATCTGATAACCAACAGGAGCTAGTAAATGGTTTTATGCAGAATAATAAATATGGATTTCTAATTTGGAAGGATTAGTCCTGCAGCAATATGGTAATAGAGGTATGGCTAAGGAAGAAAGAAAGGAAAAACAAACAACAAACAAAAGAAAAACAAAAGTCCTCCCTAAAGGAAAATTACAGTAATTTAGGTGAGAAATAGGATGGCATAGCTATAAATTAGAAGGAAGGGTGGGATCCAAAGTTACTAAGGAGTTAGTATCCATAAGGTCTAATGGCTAATTAGATAATTATTAAAGAGTAAACTAGTTTTACTCTCAGGTATCTCAATCAGAATTTACTGTAACTATATAGGACTCTCTCCAATAACCCAAGAAACATTTGTACAGAAGTAAAGTGATATGAGGAAACAGGAGTACTTTCTCTATTTTTTTTTTTCACATTTTAGGGTAGCACAGTGTCTTATTTCTGATGTTCTTTTTTATAATTTCTGTTTCGGTGTGTATGTGCATATATATGATCTTTTTCTTCATACCATCTTTTTTCCACTTGATCATTAGAACACACAGCTCATATGTAATCATCTCACATAACTTTCCTAAATAAGCATCAATTACTAATACTACATTCTGTTTATGTTCCAAGTTCAAGCTCCAGATTAAAGAACATTTGAGGTCTTTAGAATACCAATATATGTATGTAGAAAGAAAGTTAGTTTGAAGAGTGAGAAAGGTGAGAAAAATCAATTCTATTTTAGATGTATTTTCATAAAAATGAAAATTGTCGGGAAGCATCTGAATATATAAACTAAGCTCAGAGTAGCAATCTGGGATAGAGATACAGTTTGAAAGTCATTAATTTATAGAGGGCCAGTAAAACCATGTGATTGAGTAAGAGTTTGTGAATAAGAACATCTGACTAAAGATGGACTCTGGAAGTATAACATAACAAAGAAATTGATGAAAAAAATGAAAAAGTATATTGTCATTAAAAGTTGAGTATGATATCAATAAAATAAAATACATAAGGAATTTCAAGAAATAGATTGGCAAACAGTATCAGATGTATAAAAATGTGTCATGTAAGAAGTACAAGGAAAGGATTTGTAAAGCATCGCTCATGATGTTAGCAAAAACAGTTTCGGTGGAGTGATGCGAATAGAGAACAGACTCTCAGTGAGTCAAAGAAAAAATTGTAGATGAAAAGTCAAAGAAAAGAGCACTGGTCACTCATTCAAATAGGACTTAATTGTAGATGGATGGGGTTAAAGCATTTATCAAGTCATAGCTCATCAAGAAATGAAGCATAAAAATATAGAGAAGAGAATGGCTATGGCCTGAATGTTTGTGTCTCTGCAGAATATATTTGTTAAAATTCTAACATCCAAAGTGATGACTCTTAGTTTGTTTAGTACTGCTACAATAGAATACCTATTTCATCAATTTCTTTGTTATGTTATACTTCCAGAGTCCATCTTTAGTCAGATGTTCTTATTCACAAACTCTTATTCAATCACATGGTTTTACTGGCCCTCTATAAATTAATGACTTTCAAACTGTATATTTATAAAGAAAAGAAGTTTATTTAGCTAGTGATACTGGTGGCTGGAAAGTATAAGAGCATGATGTTGGCATGTGCTTAACTTGTGGTGAAGGCAATGTGGCAAAAAGTGGAAATGAGAGTGGGCATGTGTAAAATGACCAAACATGAGGAAGAACCTTGTTTTATAACAATCCCATTTCAAGATAACTACTCTAGTCCCTCAAGAATAAGAATTCACTCCCATGGGATTACACAAATGGAAAGATTCATGATGGATTTTTCCCATGCCCCAAACATCTCCCTCTCAGTCCCACTTCCCAACACCACTTCATGGGCAGTGATATTTTAGCATGAGTTTTGGTGGCAACAAACCACATCCAAATCATAGTAGATAATATTTAAAGGTGAGCCTTTTGGGAGGTGATTAGATCATGATGGGAGAGCCCTTATGAATGAGATTTGTGTCATTATAAAGGAAGACTCAAGGAGCTGCTTTGCTCCACAGCAGGAAGTTTCTGACTACAAAAAAACTGAACTTCAACAGACACTACATCTGCTGGGATCCTATCTACAAGGGATTGACCCCAGGCAGAAGAAGTAACATTTATTTCTAGAAGAATGACAAAAACTGGTACAAATTGTCTTGTTCAAGTTCCTCCATAAATATTTACATTTATTGTATGAATGTTTTTACTGAGAGTTCACAAAATTTAGGTTGAGGACAGGAAGCAAAAAATATTTAAATATCTGTCTTTTGAGGCACACAGGTCCCTGTGGTAGATATATTGTTATAACAAGCTATACAAGAAAACTATGTAAGCAAAAAAAAAAAAAAGTGACAACTATATTTAAAAACTAAATAAATGATAAAACAACGTAAAAGTCAGTTTAAAAACAAGCAAAAGAAGATAAAACAAAACAGTTCAAGCACACCTTGGTTTACTTTTCACAAATTATCACAATTTTTGCTAGAATTTGAATAGTTACAGTTTTTTTTTCCTAATGGCACACACAAATACTTTGATTTCAGGACAAACACTTTATGAAGAAACATTAAATCATTAACTTTATGGAGACATTACTTTATAATACAAGAAACAATAAATTCAGAATGGATATTTGACTAAGAACATTTTAGAAAATATACAATTTATTTTTAAGAAAATCTGAGCTTTTGTGTTTTTAATTATGTTAATAAACTAGCTGAACATAATAACTTCAATGAGATTGTAATCCTACTTCCAAAATGTGCTGAGCTTTCTTAACTACACAAAAACTCAATTCATGTTTCAAAGATTTGAGTGATTTGTTAGTGTCAGGGTGGTTAATCTTGATAAAGTCAGTATTTAGAAGACTTGCATTCCTAGAGCAGCGCCTCACATAGTGTGGCCTTTAGAACAGCATATTTTTAGAAATGTGAATTTCAGGTCTGCCCTAGATCTACTGAACCAGAAATTCAGAAGTCTCTTTCAACAAGCTCTTCAGATGTTACTGTGCTTTCTGTATTTGGATAGCCATTTTTTTTTCAAGATTAAAACTTACCTACTGTACATACTAAAAGGGATCAATTAACGCAAAACAGATATTCCAAATTTATATTAATTTTACTTAAATATGAAACACATTTCATTCATTTTGCTTAAATAATAAAACACATTTTATTTAAATACTGTAATCTGTCAACTTTCATGACATATTTGAAAATGAAAGCACAAGAATTTTGTAAAACTTTAATAAATTCACTTTTTTTTTTTTTTTTGAGTTGGAGTCTCACTCTGTCGCCCAGACTGGAGTGCAGTGGCCGCTCCCAGCCACCACAGCCTCGACCTGCTGGGTTCCAGCAATCCTTCCGCCTCAGCCTTCCAAGTAGCTGGAACTACAGGCGTGCGCTACCACGCCCGGCTAATTTTTTTATTTATTGTAGAGATGAGGTCTCGCCAAGTTCCCCAGGCGGGTCTCGAACCCGCGGGCTCAGGCAATTCACTCACCTCAGCCTCCCAAGGCGCGGGATTACAGGCTGAGCCACCAAGCCCAGCCTATAAATTCACATTTTATTTAGATTTTCTTATTTTATTTTTTTAAATCCTCTTTCAAGATAACTACTCTAGTCCCTCAAGAATAAGAATTCACTCCCATGAGATGACACAAATAGAAAGATTCATGACGGATTTTTCCCATGACCGAAACATCTCCCTCTCGGTCCACTTCCCAACACCACTTCATTGGCAATGAAATTTCAACATGAGTTTTCGTTGTACTTGTGTTTTTCATTTAAATTAGTTGTTGATTCTTAAGGATGCTTAAAGTATGCAGACACTTCTAACATTCTGTATTTATTCACAAATATAAAGTTACTGTAGTTGTAATGTAACTTATTACATTAATTTTAAAGTTTTCTTTAATCTAATTTCCCAAGATTACAGAACCAATTAAATCAGTTATGTTTGGCAATGATTGATTTTAGGGAAGATTGCAAATCACAGAATTTTCAGATTTGAATTCATTTAGATAATGGTGCTCATTTCAGATTAGGATTCATTCAGATAATAGTTCTCATTTGCCAAATGTGTTCCCATAAAAATTCAGATGCAAGAAATACAAAATAAAAGTTCTAGATTTCTAGGTTGTAGAACCATTGTGGAGGGAGGTTTTGGGGAAAGAACGAGGGGAGGTTTTGCTAGGTAACCCATGCCAGTTTCCTTGGTTGAAGTGATCCAACTTTGACCTATTTCAAGCTAATACAGGAGGTCAGTGAATCCTGATTTAGGAAGAACTGTGCACAATTGGTTCAGTTAGCCAAAAAGTTGGTCCCAGAATACCACTGGCTAGAGTTCTAAAAATGTCCTCATATGTCTCTATTGTTAAACATTCAACAAGATTTGAACAATATATTTTCTGTTAAACACTCTCAAAGCGTTTTGGTGGTGATGTTATACAGTAGAGAGGGGAGAGACTTTTCCCAAATAGAACCATATTTTTGACTTAATGTTAAAATATAAGCTTTTTAAAAACTGTTTTACATTTAGTGGGATGAGTATCTACATTACAAAATGAAAAATACAGCCAAGCTCGGTGGCTCAGCCTGTAATCCCGCACCTTTGGGAGGCTGAGGTGAGTGGATTGCCTGAGCCCGCGGGTTCGAGACCCGCCTGGGCAACTTGGCAAGACCTCATCTCTACAATAAATCAAAAATCAGCCGGGCGTGGTGGCACGCGCCTGTAGTTCCAGCTACTTGGAAGGCTGAGGCGGAAGGATCGCGGAGCCCAGCAGGTTGAGGTTGCGGTGGCTGGGAGCGGCCACTGCACTCCAGTCTGGGGGACAGAGTTAGACTCCAACTCAAAACAAAAAAACAAACAAAAAAAATAAACATATTTTTTAAAAAATGAACAATACGTGCAATTCTCCTTGAATTTACTCATTATTATAACATATATAATGGAC